>JAGDQP010020610.1:0-33016 GCA_022664845.1 Lepisma saccharinum | reverse complement strand
ACATACACCATAATTAATGTATATACTAATTAGTACTAAGGGTCCTTGGATGATAGATAAAGTTAATGCCCGCAGACCGAATAGTGTCGCGTGAGGGCCCCTCGCCGCAACACTACTCTATCCCAAAATACATATTCCAAAATTGTGCAATGGATGTGCAAGTGATTGTCCAAAGGAACGGGGTATTCCCAGACGTTCTGTGGGGTAAAGGTGGGTCGGAATAAGCATGAATAACACGACTTTCTTTATGAGTGCAGATGATAAACGTAATCACTGGTATCTAACCGGGGAATGACAATCTCTTTTACTGATAAGAAGCACCACAAACGTTCGTTGAAATGTACGGAATGTTTACTCCTGTTTTGTTACTCAACCACGCTTCTTTTAGAAATTGTCCCACAAAGGAAATATGTTTGAGATATCGACTTGCCGGAAACGAATTATTGTTACTTGGAACGAATTTCTAGGAATAAACTATCATCTTTGGGGAATCCCTTGCGCACCCATTACAGTTTTGGAAGATGTATTTTTAAATAAAGAAGGTTTGAAGTCTTCGAGGTTACCATGCCGCCTTAATTCCACTGTTAATAAATACTTTTGGACATATCAAGATCTAAAGTTTATTTTCCCACGCTTTCGGCATCCTGTAGCGCCGAAACGGAGCATTTGTGCACTGTCGATCGCATATACTTTTTATAATTTTCATGTCAAGAATCTAAGTTTGTCGGTGTTGTTTTGCAACACCCTGTGTATAAGAATTTCTGAATAATGATTGATGCAATAGAAGTAAAAAGTTTATTATTATGTACAGCTATAGATAAATGCTTTGAAGTATGGCTTAGAGAATAGGCCTATTTCCGAAATTCCCAGTGATGTCCCTCTCGCGTACGTCATCTGTTAGTGAAAATTAAAATTAGATTAGAAATTAATGTTGGGTTACAAAAAGTCCCTCTGCGGGATGAAACTAAAGCACGTGCATAAGGTGCAACATGGTGCGATTTTTTTTTGGCTTGGAATATTTTCGACGACGAAAAACTTTATTTTTTAAATATCACACTTGTTTGGATGCATATTGGCGATGCGATGTTGGAATATATTTATTTCTGAAAGAAGGAAAAACAGTTATAGACATGCGTCAAAACTTTTTTTGTCAATAGCTATATTTTTTTTTCGAAAGGGAGGGGGGATAACTTATGTAAGTAGAGTATTTAAGAAAGGAAACCAGTCTTTATTTAGGTTTACTGTGTCAGTGTTGAGGGGCGGCTTCCTAATTTTAATGAAGTAAGGTGAGTCATGGATCTTTTTGTATGAGAGTCCGACTTGTAGGTAGGTATTGAATTTTAGATGTAGGTTTTGAAATGGAATGTGGTCTGATTTAAGGGTCTAGACAGGTCAGAAACTGGACTGAAGACTTGGCATCTGTAGCAGGTTTCTTAACCCTAGTCTTTATTGTATATTTAGTCATTCTTATGAATATTTTATCTCATTCGCATGGGATTGTATGAACCTCACAAGATTCCATGCTGGCTGTACCATTAACCAGGAAGCCTTTTCGTCTATTTTAGCAAGGCATAAGGCCCGTATTAAATGGTGTAGAAAACATACTTAATATTGTGTGTGAATTTTGAATAAATTAGTAGCTTGATATAGTGAATATGGAAGTAGAGTTCATCTTTTTTTTTTTTTATACTATGAACTTCTCTACTGAATACTGCCAATCCTGCAAAATTTCCTTACTGTAATCATTTTCGCTGCCTATGAGAATATGATATGATTAATTTCTAAATTCAGTTCTTCTGAGTTGAGACCTCGGGGTGGCAGGGAGGTAATCACGTTCGCTTTCTGTGCTCGTGGTCGCAAGTTCAATTGCTATCGGCGTCCATTAAGCTGAGTGGTTTGGAGCCCATTTTAACAAAAACTGTAAGTCCCGTTCATGGAATCTCACCAACTCGTTCCAGACATTAATAATTCAATCTGTTGAGTTGAACCACAATTTGTATGTGTGGAAAAAGATTTTTTTTTTTCCAAATGTTGTCTCTAAAAGGGTATGTAATTGATACCTTGGGATAAATTGACACAAAAATGTTCATTTACCTTGTTGCTCTTTTTCCGATGTGAACTGTTAATTTTGGGTGTAGTACACAATTGAGGTTTTGTGATAAGAAATTAAATTCATAGTCTTCCTAGATTCATAGATAATAATCCACTAATACATCATCCACATAACGCGTGTATTTGGCATACCTGATTTGGTTTCAGTGTGGTCTATAACAATATTTGCCAAAACTGGCGAAGGAAGCTAACCATGGCTAAATTATCTTTTGGATGTAGAGTTCCTCCACGAATTGGAAAATGTTAGTGAAAGCCAAAAATCTATTAGCTTACAAGGAACACTCGCCAGGTGTCAGAGTCCGATTTTGATGAAAATTCGTATGTACGTACAGTGCTTCACAGCCAAAATTATAGATGCTGCCTTCAACAGATAACGATAGGGGGACACGAGAAAGATGGAATATAGAGAACAAGTAAATCGAATACAGAATACGGAGAAAGCTTTTTCTTTAATAAACTGTTATTATATATAGGAAGCAAATGGCTATTAATGGATATTAGATAGGATGTGATACATGATGGATGGTATGACGACACTGACCGCCATCTTGACTATTCTTCAAAATTTTTAAATAGTAAGTGGGTCATGTGATATATTAATATTAATCTGTGCTGGAATGTTCCAAGAAACCCAATGATGAAGTCAATTTTAGCTTATCTCTAATCCTTACGAAAAAATGACAGGTAAATTTGGCCTGGAGAGAAGGTCACTTTCACCTAGCATTACGGCTTCTTGAAATTGGAACTTCAGCTTTCGTTAGTGTATTTAACACTATATTGCACTTCATGTTGCAACCATGAGGATAATATTTCCATTATAACGGTATCTCTTATGTAGCGGTTCGGTTTTCGTTACTTCAACTGTTTCAACAATTTTTTTTTTCACCATTCGGCTCACACATTCTCTAGGTCAATTTCACATGCCATTTTGTAGTACATGATTAGGGTTATGCCTAAACTAACTTCATCATTAGGTTTCTTGGAACATTCCAGCACAGATTGATATATCACATGACTCATTTACTATTTAAAAATTTGGAAGCATAGTCAAGATGGCGGTCATTGTCATACCATCCAGCATGTATCAACTCCTATCCAGTATCCATTAGTAGCCATTTGCTTTCAATATATATAACAGTTATTTTAAGAAAAGGCTTTTTTCGTACTCTGTATTCGATTTACTTGCTCTCTATGTTCCATCATTCTCGGGTCCCCCTGTCGTTATTTGTTGACGGCAGCACCTATAATTTTGGCTGTGAAGGTTTGGCTAGGCACTGTACCTACATACGAATTTTCACCAAAATCGAGCTCTGACGCCTGGCGAGTGTTCTTTGTTAAAAAAAATTATCTATTTCAAGACTGGATAACTTATTTCTGGCCAGAAATACCCTTGTACATACAATGTCGATCCTTTAAAATATAATTAAACATGTTGACCACATCAGAGGAAGTCAGTTCCTTATTTGCGTTTACTAAGATGCAAATCTATTCTTTTATATCCTATACTCCTTTGTACTTAAAATTCTGGAAGGCATTGTGCTAACAAATAGGGTGTTTTATTCTGGACATTGCCGACCCGGTGTCCGTGCGGTCTGCGGCGGTAGGCCAACGGCTCGAAGGTCCCGGGTTCGAGTCCCAGCAGGGACATGGGTGTGGATTTTAATAGCTATGGAGCGAATCGTGATGGGCCGAAGTCCAAAGTTACTAGTGTAAGGCACCCCAAGCCTCGAACCTGGCACCAAAACTATTTATTTACGTGAACACATACATATATCATATAACCACAGCCAGAGGAACATTTCTTCCATCGCGTGAACATTACACGCCAACGCTCTTACGCAAATGTCATACATAGACAATATGAAACGGAAGCAGCAAGACATGCATAAAGCTACATAACAGGCAGTACATAACGCCTGTTATATAATATTTGTATGCAATCAAATAACTGTAACTATGTTAATAGCGCAAAGATTCTTCCGGGCTGCTTAGTTGAAAACAAGGAGCTTAAAGTGCATGGGCCATCGCCTTCCCCTGGAAACATGCTGACCCATGTAGTTACCAAGCACCTCTCTTTCCCAAAAGGAAAAAAACAGAACTGACAAAATAGTGAAGTACTGTGGAACATTAAGCATTCAGTTACAACCTGGACCTGAGACACGAGTTCGATAGCTACAGTACTTAAAGCAGTAGACTTTATATTAGTGAACAGCTAACCGGAGTCAGCAGCCATCAAGACTTCAAGAAACCAGTCCGGTGAGTCAAGAGCGCTACAAAATGTAACTTCTTTCCTAAATAAAACCTAAACCTAGTTTCTAAAACCAATCGCTTTTCATTTCTTTATATTGCTACACCCTTAGATTCCAGTATAAAGATCTAAGGCCGCAAAAGCCATACGCTAGACTGGTCCGTATAAAAATAAAATTTTAAAAGGTTCCGGACATTATTGGCCTGAGGGAAACTCCACCTTTGTGAAGCCCGGGCAGGTTATAGATGATTAGAATGGTGGAAGCTGAATACGTACTTCCGTATCTTGCCATAATTTTGGCAAGAAAGTAGGTTTTTAAGCTTAACACTATAAAATGGTGTAGATATAATAACGAGTTATTACCTTTATCAGTTTTTATGTACCCATGTATTTATGAAACAATTTGTCCAATTCGAGCGTTAATGTGGGAAAATGTTTATGCCCTCTGTTTGTCTCTGAATTTTAAGGTAGAGTATGGTAGACACCGCTCAAATGGTACAGATAAATTGAAGTGCACAATACATAATAATTGAGAGTTTTTAGATGAGTGCATTTTAGCATGAAATTTTTAAATTACTGGACATACAAAATTATAAATCCTACATTTTTATTGGAATTGTCAGGTTCGAAACTGGCAAACGTTTCAACCAGCATGCTACATTAGTACAACACTACCCTAATTATTTCGTTTTATAAAGAAGGTTTTATTTCGTTTTATATTCGATTCCTAAATGGAGGTCCGTAATTTACCAGTAAGTAAAACATATTTACAGACCTCTCTATACAGGGGTTATTTTCATACTGGTTATGTTTAATTGCCGACAAGAATGGATAGAAAAAAAAAATGCGATTTTTTAATTTTATTTTTAAGGCCGTTAGGCAACTTTGGCTCAGGCCGAATGGATGAAGAAAGTGGAGGAAACGGGAGAATCCCGGGAAAATCCACGCGCATGTTGTTTGACCACCACAAAGCTCACACGATACAAGCGGGGATCTAACCGGGGACCCCACGTACCAGAGCTGAGCGCTCTTACCACTGAAGCACCAGGGAAAAAAGATTGCGGATTAGATTTTTATTTCATTCTAGCGACCACAGAGGATTGCTGTTGAGCAGTGTAGTATGGAACATGTCACATAATTACAGGCGATTACAAAACGATTATTAAAAACTCTGACATAGGCGTTCACAACAATACAATGACAATAATAAATAATCATGACATATGGTAAGAATAACAAAACATGATATTATTATATACAGTGACAATAATAAATTATTACAACAAATCAACACGAACATGATATTAGTATATACAGTAATAGTAATAGATGATTATAAACAGGGTTAGGATTTTTAGGGGCAATTTTTCGTAGGATAAAAGGAAGGGAATGAAATAATACCAAAAAAGGGGATGAAAAGGGGCAAAATGTTTGGTCCGGTATATTTATTTGAAAATTACAGAATAAGTTATTAGTAGGCCTACAAATTATAAGTGCAGAAATAATTGTATTCAATAGATTGCATACCAGTATATTTTACGAGAGGAAGGAAAAAATAAGCGGTTGTATCTCAAAATGTTAATGCATCTCTTAAGTTTTAAAAATAAGTTTGTTTTTATCTGGAGATAAGACGTTGAATTAATTAATATCCATTCGGCATCTCAAGCTCAGACCTATTTAAGGTGGTGAGAAAGATGTTGAAAGCTAGCCGACCAGGGCCTATACCATCTCGGCATTTGGCTGGTATGACTGAAGAAAATCCTGGAAAAACCTCAGTCAGGATGGGCGGCCACTGGGGTTGTTTCTAGGAAATTCTGATTGCTATGCTATAGAATAGAATTCCTAAAAGCTGCACACACATCGATGTTAAATTCCTCTGAATTTTGGATCCTCGAAGAACGTTACTCAAAGCCATTTCGAAATAGGTTGTCGGAATTGTATGAAATGTCTTATTCATTTGATCCTTCAAGCTGTAAATATGTTGTTGTTTGCGGCCTCGCTGGTGTTTTCATTTAACGTAATTCCTTAAATCGTAAACAGTGCATCTTATCATAAACAATTCCATCAGTTTCGATGAAACCGTGCTCGAATTCGTGAATCAGGACGAGAAATAGGGATTTGGACACGTTCCGCATGACGAAAGCTTGCACTAAACTTAAGCAACAAATTAAACTTCACTAACAGGAGACAACTAATTCCGGTGAAATTACTTGTGAAAAGAGAAAATGCAATGAACATACATTAGTAGACTCCCCACATGATATCTGTGCACTCGGCTCACTGCTGATGTAAAATCTATTAAATTCGTTATAACCAATTGACGTTTTACAAATATATCAAATAAAGTCAACTTACTTTTAACAAGTGTCAGCGGGTTGTATTCTTCTTTGTTTACTACAGGTGTGCTTTGCATTCAATCCCGTGTTCACTGTCATGATACGTATTGCAAATTGCAATCCAAATGCGAAAAAGTAAATTAAATGATAAAATGGGCTGTAGAATATATTAAAAAGTGGCAGTAAAAGGGAAGAAAAGGGGATTGTGAACAGAATGGAGAGGACCTCCAAGCGGAGCTAGACTGGACGCTAGTTTTCTTTTTACAGTACAACTGTGATTTGGACTGGCACTTACTGTGTGCAGTCTTAAATAACATTTCCAACTTGCTAGCGTGGTCTAGTCGATAGTGTTGGCTTAGCATCTGAGGGACCTGTGTTTGATCCCAGGTAGTGTCATGATATTTTTCTTTTCATAGAATATTTCTAAATGCTCATATTTATTATTAACGTGTGTTTTCTTGAACCACAAAGCTTTCTTGTATTTTTACACACATTAATGACAAGAGAATTAAGAAGGATTAGTTAAAATCAGGGTATATTATTATTATTATTATTATTATTATTATTATTACGCACACTACCAGACCAAGGGTTACCCAAATAGATCTCTTTCCGACGAACCGAGTACGAGTATAATCAGAATAGGAACACTAGATGATTATTTGCACCAATCAAAGCTTGAGGTTGAAATCTCCAATCGGAGTTGTACTGCTAAAAGAAAACGCGCAGACCGGATAGCAAGATGATGTGAATAAATACAAATGAATAGAATTGTGGCCCGAAATAACGTGGATTTGTGGAAGTCAATTCGGCATCATTGAAATGCATTGTTAAACAATAGTCCAAATATTCTGATTTATACGGAGAAAAGTTTTCTTCTGCCAAAATAAATGAAGCTTTTCTATTATTTCTATAATTACGGAAAGTAAGAGAGCTATCTAGTTCCCGAGAAAATAGAAGTTAGAAAATCTATTAAAAAACAAAACAAAAAAAAACACGTTGCCCCAGCATTGTTAAAAAAAATTAGAATACATCGTTCTAGAAGCTGAAGCTACTTCACTGAACGTACTAACCATCCGAACATCCAGGGGATCTATTTCTCTTAAAGTAAAAGCCACTATGCTTGATTGGGTCACGGTCTGGGCTCTTGGCACTTGATTACACGAGATGTATTTCCATCTCGTTCAAATACTGTCGAACACATCAAGTTCCATGAGAAAGTTCCTTGTTCTGTATAGGTGGGAAATCATTTCCAATAAACGAAGCGATATGCACAACTTGCTCTTATTGCTTCTAACGCACTTAGGGGGGTTGTAAGGGTTCCATCCTCTACGAAGAAAATGTGGTCCTGGATGAACATGTCCATGAATTATTGAACTCACTTTCCTCTGGTCTCCTCCACAATCCTGACAATCTGGTAACTGCAGTCAAAAACGCGACTCATCGGTAGAAAATACTCTCTCCCATGTTACTGGCTACTCGCAGTGTTATCACACGTAACGTAGACGAATTGCGATTGCGATTTAGTTTTCTAGAGACAAAATTGGTCTCATATAACCTCCATACTGATGTTGACCCCATGAACTTGCAGGAGGGAATTTCTAGCTGAAGTTGCTCTGTTTCGATCTGATCAACGTCTCTAAAGTTCAATTTTTCCTCTAGCTTTGTTCAGTTCTGAAAATTGTGAAAGCCGCAACACAGAACACTACTGCGATATAATGCATGCTTACGCTTATATTCCACCAGCGCAATTTATTTTATTTCTTCCGGAACTAGAAAACATCCTGACTCTAAGCTGATTTCAAGATTGAAGGAAATGAGTTCCATTTTATTGGAAATAAAATGCGACCAAATGCGTTTATGAAGAGGGAAATAAGCTTTATTGTACTACTAACAGCAAAACAGTTGTGCGGATTGGAAAGGAATACTCAGATCACTGTCTCTCTAAAGAGAAACCTAGATATTAAAAGGAGCTTATTAGGCAATTGCATTTCAGTTTGTAATTTCTATCGTACATTTCTACTTTTTTTTTTTTTTTTTCAGTGAGTGTACTTTACATAAACAAATAGAAGTATCGCACATAATAGAATAACATTTTGAACAGTTTCAAAGACTGCCAATACTTAAGATCTAAAGCAGGGGGTTTCCAACCCAATGTTCCTTTCAGGAAAAGTGTTCTGGGTGCGGGGGGTACTTTAGATTTTTGGAGAGGGTAAAGATGAGAGAGAATGTAATTGATTTTTTTTTTACAAAAACAACAGTAGTTACTTTGCTTCTTTTTTAATAGAGCAAGAAAGAAAAAATTCAATTCCATAATTTTGACTGAATTTAACTATATTCCTGATATGTGTGAACAGATTATATCAGAAATGTAGTGAATTTCAGCAAAACGTGGAATTCAGAAGGTATATATTTTTTTGCTCATGAAAAAAAATGACTACTGTTGTTTTTGTAAAAAAAAAAAAACTTCAATTCTAGTAGAACAATGAATGAAACCTTGTTGTTACAAAATTTGTTGTTTTTAATTGGGGGTAATTGACTCAGTTTGGGGAGGGGTATGGGTAATACCTCATTTTTCCCCGATCACCCCTCTGAAAGAAACACTTCTCCAACCTACGGCCCGCGGGCCGGATGGGGTCCGTTTAGCGATTTCGACTGGCCCGAAAACCAAACCAAAATTAGTTACTATAGTCTGCATTGGATTTTAAACAACGTAATTTGAAACACAAGAAGTAATTTGGTCTTTTAATATTATACAGACTAGCTAATTTATTCCACTGACAGAAAAGATTGGAGACGTCTCTACAGTAACAGGGTTACAGAAAGAAATAATATTTGTGGATTTCATTACGGGAAATAGAATCAGGGTTTTGGTAATTCGAACAACTCAGTGAGTTCTTTCATTGTTTTATAGTTATTTCTCGAAGTTGGATCATTTTTACCGGGCATTCAGATTGCAACCGGTGCAGAAAGTTGATTTGACACGAAATTCAAGTGCGTGGTAAAGCTTACATTTACATTCGAGAAAAATTATATTTCTCAGCATTGAAATATTTATTCACTTCAGTACGGTCTGCGATATACTGATGTTTTCCAAATCATAAGGGAGAGGATATTACCAACGATTAGCTTAAAAGAAATTTCAGGGGTAAGAACGGATTATATTACTATTAAAGGTGTATTTCGATGATCATTTCATTAACAAGACAGAAAACTTAAATATAAATTACAAATTTCGAGCACATCATAACATTTTGTTTTCCCCAAATTACAATATACAAATTCTCATTTTCAGAGCATTACATGTATAAACTGTCACGTAATGATGTTACATTAATTAAAAATTCAAGACAAATATTACCTACCCTCACACAAGATTACATTCAATCTAAATAAAATATACGTGATGAAAAATTAAATCATCTTCATTTTTCACACAGGATTCCGTCTTCAGAATTAAGCGTTCTCGAATTTCTAAAAACATATTTAATGTTCATATCAATGATATTCCTTGTTTTTGCTCACGACATTGATTCAGAGTTCCTACGCAAAATTGTCGTAGTTTTCCCGACTTTCAACAGCTTTACTCAGAATAAAGACATTAAATCACTACATCATTACACATTTTCTTTACTATGCACGCTCACAACTTCCCTACACTTGTTCCTTTCCACACCTTTGTAGGTAGAAAAAAAGGTACTTACATTATAGGATACAAACACAGGCGTACACGAACATCACAAACAATAGATCAGCGGCAACGTTTCACAGAAGTTTGTTCACATAATAGAGAAGAAGATAGACAGAAGGGACTGGTGTTCAGGAGTCGCCATGTGTGAACAACTGCTATATATATTAACATAATTGCTAAAAACTGCTATATATATTAATATAATTGCTATCTTATTTCTACAAAAGAGAAAACAGCACATAAAATATAACTAGACTGAATTGAAGAGTAACAGTAGTCTGCAAAACTTTAAGGCTTGTAAGTTTTAATATTTTACTATTTTAATCTTATACGATTTCTTACCATATGGTTTTTTACAATACTTCAGAAGTACAAAATTAAGAGGAGTTATTTCATTCTGTCCAAGCTCGCTATTGCCATTTAAAACCATGGTAATCTTTTTAGCTCTAATTCTCGTATCATATGAGATATCGTTGTGCTTTTTTTTTTTGTTACATAGATTAAATTGTATGTAACAGTTGTCATTAGTACTTTCCTCCGATAAGCGTAGTAAAATAATTTTAATTAATAAAAGTAATAATTAAACATTGAATTGACAGCTTGCTTATCAATTACTCTTTAACAGAGAAACAAATTGTTGCGTAAAAGAAAAAGTAAAATCAAGATTTGTAGACTGCATCTTTTGCTAAAAGTTACTGAAATCAAAATCTATTTTCAATGCATATTAGCAAAACTATTACGTAAAAAAGAAAAGGGTTCATTAAAAAAAAATCTAGCTAGCACGAGCGACATTTCTTGCAAACAAAGCTCCGCCCACTTTCTGACGTCAGCGCGGAGTGATACTCTTTCGTGCACTCTCACTCACTCAACTTCTTCGAGGCGCGAAATACGAGTTCAGTTCGTTCGGCATCGGCTGCTTATGTCAGATTCGGGATTCCTTTCCTCTGTTGGGAGATGTGTCCCCTGTGTAGGTCCGAATTCCAAGACGTATGCATAGTGTGTTTTTGTTTTGCTTCCGCAGTGTGTTTGTGCAGCTTTGAAGTTTGAAGAAGGTGATCGTTGGCCAAATGCCATCTCACAAAAGGAAGAAGAGCGGCCTTTATCTTTCTGCAAGAAGGAAGAAAAATCGAGGCTAAAATTTAGCTGCCTGGAGGGAAAGGATAAGGTAAGATGCCATTTGTAAACTTTGAAATTGTGTATTGACAAAATTTTCTTCCTTATTTTGTGTTCATTACCTGAGTAAATTTTTTAGATAAGTTGTTAGTTTAAGATTTTGATAAGTAATTTAGTGTCACGAATATGGAATATCCTAAACGTTGATGCATTTTTTTTTCAACTGGACGTCCTCAGCACAAAAATTCTTTGTCCTTCTTTTATCAAGTATATCACTGTTATGTTTATCACTCATCAGTCTAAAGACTATAAATATTTTGATACTTTGCTCATGCGAAAGAGAAAGAAAGTAAAGAGCTTGGGAGCAAAGTGTGAAGTAGCCGGAGGTGGTCGCATAATTCACAATCCTTATCAGAAGGCCATCCTTGTTTATAGATATTCTCGGCTCTGTGGCAAAGTAGCGACCGAAATCACTGTGAAAAAAAACAAACAAACAAAAAAAAAAACACTTCACTGACTATAAAATCAAGTGGTCTGAAGGTTACGAGAAATTCAGAGGGCTGGAGTCATTACCCTTTCTAGGACCTCACAAGTGGGCTGTAATTTTGAGTAAATTTGTTGGTGTGCTGCAGTTGTAAATCTGTTTCATAACTTGTACGTCACAAGTTCAAACCCATTCAAAAACATTCGAATTAAAGTGCTGTTACTTTAAATGTAATGCAATTATATGCATTTGTGAGCATAAATACGTTTAGGTTAATAATAATATCATCATCACTGGAATTACAAAACTTGTCATGTTAGGTGTCAAGAAATAACATAAAATAAAGAATATTATTTTTGATACTTTAGGCCTAATAATACGAGGGGGTATCGTTAAGTTTTAATTATCATAGTAAAAAAATCAGGAAACAGGGATTGTTGTGATATGTAGTTGTTAACCCCTCTCTATGTAGTCACCCTGATTTACACATTTCTCCCAGCGTTCATTGTCAGCTAGAAGGAGAATGCCTTTCGATAGCATGCCATGGCGTTTCGTTTTCAGAGCATCGCGCAATTTGTCCAGAAGATTGCTGTAGGACTTCCCAGTCACGGTTTGTCCTTTTGCAGGGTAATCTGTGAGGATTACCCGACGAGAATAATAATAATAATAATAATAATAATAATAATAATAAAAAAAACGGACAGCATGACCTTCCCCCTAACTTTTGCGTTTAACGTGGGATCCGAACCACTTGTGTCCCACCGGGAATCGAACACGGGACCCCTTGATAACAATGCCACAAGCATATTTTAAGTGTTATATATTTTACTGCTAATATGAGGCAGAGGTAATATTATCAATACGTAATTATAATTCTACAAGAGTAAAGCAGAAATCTCACGACAGCAACAGTTCCTATTGGAGAAACTTTTAATTTTTCTCTGGAAGACTGTATTTCCAGATCTCCTGTTCATGGAGATAAGTAACCATATTCCATATAATAGGATTTTCACAAAATTGAATGAAAGTTCAATTAGCTTCAAATCATAATAGGCCATAAATTGTAATAATGGATATATTACTGTTGTCCGCAAGACGAGATTTGATATATTGTAAATATTATCGTCTAAAAAAATGGAAGCCTCAAGCTCATTTACCAGGTGTATCAGCTTAAATCCGCTGTTTTGTAGTCAGCAAAACACATGTTTTCTTAATAAAAAGCACAAATTTATTCAAAGTACTTGCCCTCGCTAGCTACACATTTTGCCCACCTCTCGAGCAATTTGTGGATACCACGCCAAAAAAAGTCCTTCTCTTTCGAGGCAAACCACTCAAGCCATTTTCGGACGTCTGCATACGAATCGAAGTGCTGCTCAGCGAGGGCGTGGCCCATCGACGCAAACAGATGGTAGTCTGTAGGGGCCAGGTCTGGTGAATAAGCGGGATGGGGTAGCACCTCCCACTTAAGTGTCTCCAAGTAGTTTTGGACCACTTTTGACGTGTGCAATGGGAGTTGTGGAGGAATATCAATTTGTCATGTCTTTGTTAATAATTCGGCCTTTTTTCACACAGAGCACGGTGCAAGTTGATCAGTTGTTGGTGGTAGCGGTGGGCATTGACAGTCTGACCCGGTTGCAACAGCTCAAAGTAGACGATATCCTGTTGATCCCACCAAACACACAGCATCATCTTCCGTCCGAAGCGATTTGGTCTCGAGGAAGATGTTGATGGTTGGCCGGGATCAACCCACGATTTCTGGCGTTTCGGATTCGCGAAATATATCCACTTTTCATCGCCAGTCACAATCCGATGCAAGAACGACTTTCTGCGTTACCAAAACAACATTCCAGATGTGAAAAATTCATACATTTTTCTACAATAATGCCAAATTTCACATTATTAGAGAAAAAAATAGCTTTTGCATGTATGTTCCCACTAAGGATAATTCTCGTGATTTTTTTTTTAAATAATTTTTGGGAGAGGGGCTAGACTCCCACATCAATCACTGGCATACGCAAGGCTTATCGGAGTATTAGTTCTGAACGTTTGTGAATAATCTGACGCTCATTGGCATTCCAAAAATAAAAGTAGGAACTTTTGTAACGTTTCACATTTTTTTGCAACGGCTCCTCTCTCCCCACTGAGGTAGTGAGTTACCAAAATAACATTCCAGATTTGAGAAATATATACCTTTTGCTACATTGACGGAGAATTTCACAATAATAGAGCCAAAATTTATCTTCTTCCCGTATGTCCTTGATAAAAAAATATTTATCGTGAATATTTATGTGACTTTTGGAAGGGGGGATGTAGCACCATAATACTCACTGGCACATGCAAGAAGCATCAAAACATTAATTCTGTGACATTTTTTATTAATCTGACGCTCATTGGCATTCCAAAAATAAAAGTAGAAATTTTTGTAACGCTTCAGAGCAACATGTAACTCTTTCCCCCCCCTAAGACAGTGCGTTGCCAAAATAACGTTCCGGATTTAAAATTTCATACATTTTTCTACAGTAATGCCAAATTGCACATTATTAGAACCAAAAGATTAGCTTCTGCACTTAGGATATTTATGGTGAATTTTTAAAATACTTTTGGAAGGGGGCTAAAGCCTTATAGCATGTCACTGGCACATGCAAGGAGCATCGGAGCATTAATGATGTGACATTTTTATTAATATGATGCTCACTGTAATTTCCAAAATTAAATTAAGAATTTTTTTTATAAAGAACCATCACTATATGCTACGCCCCTGTGCTCCCCCTTCCTCCCCCCAAGGCAGCGCGTTACCAAAATAACATTTCAGATTTAAAAAAACATAGATTTTTCTACACGTGCCTCATCATTTTAAAAGAACAACGTATCGAGGTTAAAAATTTGCCCCACCAACTCCCTGATTTGACATCCGTTTCACCGTTCCAGATTTCTGGGAGTGGCCACGGTTTTATCAATGAAGACTGTAAAACTTGACTCCTACCCATTGCCATAAAAATTTTGAGTTGGACCCCGTCTTAGATACGTCGTATTTTTGAAATAATGAAACACGTGTTTTTCAGTTTCTACATCTGTTTCACTGTTCAGAATTTTAGGGGTGGTAACACATTTATGGACTCCCTGTATACAAATATAATAAGCTTATTATATTGTAAATATGGTGATTTTTCTAATGAAAATTGACAGCTTCAAACTAATTTATTTTATAACTTTATATATTATAATATTATTTATTAATATAACTTTAGATATTATAACAGATAATATTATTTTGTAACAGGTCTACCACCCAAAGTACCATATCGACAAGCAGGATAGAGGCAGAGGCATCTCAAAGCGACAAAATGACTGGAAGAAGGATCGTTGATTTTCAACATGTTTTTAAGCAACTTCAAGAACTAGAAAGTCATGGGCCCTTTGGGTGTACTATCAGAGAAATGGAAATCACTAAAGAGAAGCTCTGCGGTTATAACTCCATTGTAACTTTCAAATGCAAAATGTGCAAATATACACAGCAGGTAAATTTAGCATTGCAAAATAGTAACACGATGGATGTCAACACAGCTGCGGTGGCTGGGACAATGTCAGTAGGCATAGGATATACCCAATTAAGTGAATTTTCTGCTGCTCTAAATGTACCTGGAATGACACAAAATATGTACAAAAAGTGCCATGATGAGATATGTGACAATTGGGAGAAAGCTGCTTGGGAAGAAATGAAGAAAGCAGCTCAAGAAGAGGCAGAAATTAGTATTCAAAACGGTGAACTGGACACGGATGGTGTTCCAATAGTGTCTGTAGTAGCTGATGGATCTTGGGCGAAACGTTCATATAGAACTAACTACAATTCTTCATCAGGAGTGGAAAGTATTTTGACTTGGTGTGATTTTTAAACGTTTCCTTGCTTCGTACATCCGTGTTTTCTCTTCCGATAACTAATTAAGTCTGTGGGCAACATAGTAGACCTTTAACCTTTCTGCTTTCATGCTTTAGTTCTATAATTGTGTAATAGTTTTTTTTTCCATGTTACCAATCCACATGTTCCTGCCTTCGTCTTCCTCCTTTTAGTTTCCCACCTACTCTTCGGGAAGGGAGTAAATGAAAGGAAAAAATAATATATTAGTTTTGGAGGGCACCGGAAACCATGTCTGCTTCGGTTGCTGTAGATAGAGCTTAGTTTCGGTCCTGTATTGGTGGGGCATTGCACAGATTGTAAAGTGTGTGTGTGTGTGTTTCTTTTGAATTGCAACAACACATCTAGCAACAGATAACAACCATAAAATAAGGAAACAAGATTATTGTATGATACCCACCAAGAAATTTTTGGTGCTTATAAGTAGGACAACGGAGATGGTGGTCAGGGGAGCGTTGATTTCGCATTCGGGAGACCCGGATTAAAAACCCCAGTGATGCCATTCTGGAAGATGTGTTTATAGGTTTTGTTCAGTCACGGCAAATTCTAGGATGGTACATTGCCTTAAAGCCCTAGTTGTTTCGTTTCCCATGACCTTCCCACGAAATGGGAAAATTATGTAAACATTTACAATTCCCTAATCTTATTACATCTTCAATATTTCTCCCGGTATTTTCACCATATCGCTCCATACGTGTTTTTTAAGTTTTCCGGCAGGTAAACCTATTAGAATAGGAGGGTTTGTTCGAAAATCGAAAAGAATGTAGAAATGTCTTTTAAAAATGCAACGTTAAGATGAAGCTACAGGTGGACAAGAGTATATTGACTTATTATTTAATTAAACACTCAGCAATGGAAAGTCACTTTTCTTTCATACTTTACATGAAAGTAAAGTCATGTTCCGGCTACAACATGAGAAAGTTGGATTTTCAGTTCATCAAATAAGTCCGAAAATTAGTAATTAACGAAAAAAAATGTGTTGATATGTTGTAGAAAATCTCAAAAATGTGCTGTAGAAAATCTCAAAAACACCCTTAGGTTACCCTTTTATTTCTAAATGTGAATCACGTTTCATCAACAAATTGATCACCTCAAATCGTAGTCAAGATAGTATTCTGTCGTATTATTTAATCTCATAAGTAAGGAAAAGTTGCCACTGAAGAGCACTTATGTCAACAGAATGCTCATTTTTACCTTTAGCATCACCTTAACAAAACGGTAAAGTAAAATGTTAAGTAATTGTTTTATTTTCATAACATATTACGCAATGATTTCTTTCCTTTTTTCTAGGCGGCGATTGTTGGTTTAAGGATACGCAAAGTTCTCTTCTTGGGAGTTAGAAACAAGTGCTGTACACTATGCGCTAGGAAAGAGAGAGAAGCAGACCCTCCGGGAGCTGATAGTTCAAATCATGAACATGTATGCTACAAGAACTGGACAGGGAGCTCAACTAGTATGGAAGCTGATATTATTGTGGAAGGCTTTAGGAAAAGTGAAGAACTTTATGGCGTAAGGTTTGGTCGCCTAATCGCAGACGGCGATAGCAGTGTTTATAAAAAAAATTTGGAGGCAAGGCCTTTTGATAATCTTACGGTGGAGAAAATAGAATGCAGAAACCATCTTCTGAGAAACTATTGCTCCAAACTGCGAGAAATTGCAGTTAACAGTAAAATCAAACCCGTGTTGAAAATTAGGAGACAAAATTTTGCGTCTTCGTGTTGGTGTGTGTAAAGCAGTGGAACATTGGAGGAAAACCACGGATAAGAGCAAGGCCACTAAAATTTAGATGATTACGAGGGACGTATTGAATGGCCCTTGTCACGTGTTTGGTGACCACACGAATTGTGCAAGTTATTTCTGCGGCAAACCCGAAGAAGATAATCTTGTCCCCTCTTTGAAAGAATCAGGACTTTTCTATAAAGTTATGAAAGCTGCGAACTTTCTGGCTGACCAAGCACATAGTCTTTACGAAGACCTTGACAGTAATGCTGTTGAGCACTGCAACGCTATTGTGGCAAAGTTTATTGGCGGTAAGAGAGTAAACTACACGCTGAAACGATCTTACACGGGGAGAATGTACGCTGCTGTGGTATCGTTCAACACTGGGAAGCCTCTATACAAATTACATAAAGTCATGTATGGAACTAGTCCAGGAAAGTATACAAAGCTTTTAGAAGCTAGGCGGATGAGGAAAAATACGTTGGCTCGAGAAAAGAAAACTTCTAGCCGAAGAAGAAGCTTGAAGTTTTCAACTGTGCCATCCAAATCAAATGACAAAGATTATGGAACATAGGCTCAGCGGCCGGACATGTCCCCAGAAAAATACGAGATGAAGCGTACCACTTTCCTTGCATCTCTTCAAAGAAACAAGGACGAAATAACTCATATTGAAGAAGCCACAAGGTTACAGGGAGAAAGTGGTGTGTGGAGGGAAGAAAGAAGGAAACTTTTGACAGCCTCTTTCTTTGGAGCCGTGTGCCGAAGAACTTTCACAAGGTGTGATGGCATTATCAAAGCAATGCTTTACACAAGCTTGGATAATGCAGCCATTGCTTACGGTCCGCACCATGAGAAGATCGCTTTGGAAGAAGTTGGAAAACCAAAGAACGTGGAAATCCGAAAATGTGGCCTTTTTATTGATCAAAACTTACCGTATTTGGGAGCAAGTCCTGATGGACTCATTGAAAATAACGGGATTGTTGAGGTCAAATGTCCGTCTTCTGCCGAGAAAATGACTCCCCATGAGGCAGCATGTAAGGGTAAAGCTCCGTACCTAAAATACGATAAGAAACAATCCCAAATAATTGGTATAAACAAAAAACACGTGTACTATTACCAGGTGCAAGGACAACTGCACGTAACAGGTAGGGAATACTGTTTGTTTGCTGTGTGGACTTCCCTAGGACTTCATATTGAAACGGTTTTCAGAGACGACCAATTCTGGAAACAGGAAATGGAGCCTAAACTCAGCAAATTTTACTTCGACTGTCTCTTGCCTGAACTCATTGACCCTAGGTTTCCCAGGTCAATGCCAATTCGCAATCCCGACTGGATATTGCAAGCTCAGGAGGCGATAAAGAGGAAAAAGGAAGAAGCTGGGATGTCCAACATCACACAAAAGAAGAGACGAAAGGAAGAAGATATTCTGAAAGGAAATTAACTCTATTGCCTGAGAAACCCAAAGGTTAGTCCTGGTCATTTCATTGTTTTATCTGCAATAAAATACCAAAACTGATTCGAGTACGATTCCATGAGCAAATGTAATGTAATGTATGTGTACAGTAAATGTTATGTAATTATGTTTTGTATATGAAAATAATTTGGGCATAATCTAATAAAACTATTAAAGTGTAATGTAATGTAATGCAATGTGCAGTACCCATGTATTCTAAGTGTAATATAATTGTGTTGGATATACGTAATTATTTTTGGCATATTCAACTATATATATTGAAATAATGTTATTGTGTTGTGTATAGTCTACGTTAGTACAGTAGCCTAATTTGGGCATCATCAACGAAAAATCTTACAATAATGCAATGCAATGTGTGTATGTACTCCAAATTTAATGCAATTGTGTTGTATATACCGGTACGTAATTTTGCCATAATCAACCAAAAATATCCAAACAGCAATGTAATATAATGTAACTGTGTTATGCGTTACCTACATAAGTACAGTATCCTAATTTGGGCATAATTAGTAAAAAAAATTAAATGGTACAATGATACGTAATTTTATTCTTTATGTGCAACTAGTTTGAGCATCAAAACCTAAAAATAATGAAATCGTAAAATATAATGTAATTTATATATTCTAAATATAATTGTGTTCTGTACATGTAAGTAATTTTGGCAAAACTCATAATCAACTAAAAATAATAAAATAGTGTTCTGTAATCTATGTATTCTACATGAAATGTAATTGTTTTATATACCTGCAAAAGAGAAGGGGAGAGGGAAAAGAAACGGAATCGAAACGTAAGTTATTCAGTGTATGGATAATGTGAACAATTTAAGCATGTGTGTCTCTTTTTTTTTCAACTTCTTGTTTACTACAGTCATTGAAGGGCAATAATGGCCCCAATACAAACAAAGTGTGTGTTTCTGTGATGTGAGACTTTTACTTTTTATTGTGTGTTAGTTCAGTTTGTAAGTACTTATTAAAAGTATACGTATTTACGTACGTAATTTCGTTTTGATTTTCAGAAGACGACTGTATGAATGTGTATTAACTAGCTGTATTGGCATTTTATGCCTGTGAAGTATTGTGCTATACGTTTGTCATGTTTATTAGGAACGATTCTGAGAGGGAGACACTCTTTTTTGTACGTCAAATAATTGAATAGAAAACTTTTGGAGACCTGCACCTCTAAACAGAGCTTTGTTGTAACGTTGAGGGAGATTTAATTCATCTACAAAAGTAAGAAAATATTTATTGTAATCTGTTGATATTTATGAGTGTTTTGCTATTAAAAAGAAAAGAGAAGATTGTGTGATTGTGGTAGTACATATTATTTTGAATATAGTATTTAAGTATAATGATATTCTTATGATTCGTGTTTTAGAGAAGCAGCAAATATTACACGCACAGAGTATCATAGAAATGTATACAAAAACAAATTTGTTTTTAAAATATATGCTTGTATCTTTATATAGAATTTATGTCAAAATATTCCTTTTTCCAAAATTCCATTTTTCGAATTTCATGAAACTTAATTTTTTGTGATAATCACACTGAAAATTAATTTTTAATATATGATAATAGTGAGATACCATCTTGAAAATTGGACAGAATGTGTAGAAGACATGTGTCTTTCCACGTAATTTTGAGACCCAACTTTGAGAACCACTAGAATATGGACCAAAACAAACAAAAAAATGTGTGTTGCTATTCATATGAAAATTATAATTATTTTTCGAGTCCCCTTTGGTTTCTGTCCTGCGGGCCAGTACAATGATGATTTCAGGGGATGGGCAGGAAAAATTCTTCCAGTGCTACAAACTCTCCACCTCCCTGGTGATTCAGGTCTTGGTCTGGGAATTGCTGAAGAAGTTATTTTTTTTACTCTTTCTTTCTACCCCTGTGTATTGAAATCTCCCTCCTGGAAACTCGTCACCTGGTAATCAAGGGTCCCGGTGAGAGCACAAGTAGTTCGGATACCACGTTAAACTGTAGATCCTGTCCTTTGAACGTCATCATCCCATGGAAGTCAATGGCAAACCACCATGGGTTCACTTCGCCCAGGGACCTTACAGTCAAGGACCTTCTTGTGGACAGAAAACCACATGATCATCAATCTTACGGTTCACTCAAACTGTTGAAATTAGCAGTAAAATGCCTTCCTGAAATTGTATATGTTTTCTTACAATGGAAAACTAGAAAGCAACATTTTCAGGAAAAGCAGCAGTCCTGATTAAGAAGTCCCTTCACCTTTTTTAAAAAGTGAAGGGTCTCCTCCACAGCTGGAAACCGTGTCAATGCACTGTGGAGTGCGGGAATAATTTTACTATCTGTCTGTCAGATCTCAAAAGTCTGCGCGCGCGTTTCGGAGACGAACCTATGTTTACTCGATCCTAGGAGTAAATGCAGCGGCTTCTTTAGAACTACAGTGTAGGCATAATATACTCTTGCTATTCTGGCGGTTATAGCTTTCCTGGATGACGAAAATATGACTTTAGCTGTCTATTTGTTCCGTACGAAGAGGCTGGTCCTTTGATTTTCGATGCCCTGCTGAGTTTATATCTGCAAGTTAACAGCTATCCTGTTCTTACGCGATAGACTCGTATCTCAAGATGATCTGAGATAAGTCGTGACATGGTTCTAGGGAATATTTTCACTTTTCTGGCAAAGATATTTTATTTTCACAGAGGGTTTCGACTAATTCTGTTATGAATAGCTTTGACGGCCTGTGGAGTTCAGACAGTTCGAGAGCTGCCAGATCTCCCAGAATAGCAACCTCATTATCTTTCACAATGATTTTATAGACAAATCTCTAGTTGAAGCTAAGATTTTGAAGTAAACAGAAAATCGCTGAAGCATCATGACATACCGTCTCCAGCTCATTTTCATATGGAATTACCTGGAAAACAATGAATATCACTATTGAAATTAACACAGATTGACAGACGCCGTGATCGAGGCTTGAACTCGGATTTCACAATTGTCGGTTTTAGTATGCTGTGGCAACTGGGAGATCCGGGTTCAAGCCTCGATCACGCCGGCTATCAAATTTTTCTGTGTTAATTTCAACATTTAATATACACAAGGTTATTTGAAAAAAAAGAAGAAGTAATATCAGTATTGTTAAATACAGACACAGAGATCTAGAGATCTAATAACAGACACAGTTAAATAGCACTTATTATACTAATGGAATAACAGTCTGAAGTTTGTGACAGTATTTATGGCAGTACTATAGGTATAATCGTTAGAAAATTATTTTGGTTAAAGGACCCAATACGCAGTTTGTTCGGAACAATATGTGCAATACGAAGAAAATGAGGTTCAGAACATTGTTGAAAAAAATGCAGAAAACTTTGAAGAAGATGGCGAGCTCAAACTGCATCTGAGCATAACGACATATAGGACAATGGTTTTAAGGCTTAAGTCGCAATTTCACTCAAAAAAAAAAAAAAAAGTAAATAGCCCTATGTCTACACTGAATGCTTGCTTAAATTTTATAGATTCTTAAATGATAAATTCTTTTTTTATTATTGTTATTGTGTGTGTATGCTGTTCTGAGAAAATGTTGGCTATGATTATGTGAATAATTGCATTATTTTTTCCTTTATTGTGAGCTTTTGTGTGTTTCGGAACAATATAGTGTGTTTCAAAAAGTATTACCTTAATTTAAAGCCTTATATCTCTGCAACCACGAACCCGAGATGAGTTTGGTCGCTAGTAGTGGCATCTAGCGGTAGTCATACCAAACTCTGGGCCACGACCGTTCACGTGGTACAAGGCCCAGTCATCTCGGGTTCGTGGTTGCAGAGATAAACGGTTTTAAAATCGGGTCATTCTTTTTTAAACACATTGTATTTCGGAAGAAATTTAAATCCAGTAATAAGCACGATTTGAATATACAAGTAAACTTACGTGGTCTTTCAGGATTGAACTAAAGAATGAAATTGCACCATTCGATTTCTCACCCCAAGATCTCACCATTTAGATCTGACCGGTATCAGGTAAGAGTCCATTGTTACATAGAACAAATCTGGAGTATTAAAAACTCGCTGAAATTAATACTTTGCTTGAACTTCTCTATTAGAACTCTGGATTGCATTAGGCATTAGAATACTTTAGACCTGACCGGCATCTCCTAAGGGCCTATTAGAGACAAGACAAAAGATGTCCATAGGAACCGATAAGAACGTGGATTTCCCTTTGCTCTGTTTTCGTCTGTTTCTAAAGAATTTGTTGTGTTGATTCTAGACCCAATAATAACAGACATTTTTCCTTTATTGCATTTTTGTACACCTTGGGCTTGGTAATTATGTTAACTCTAAATCCAATAATAAAAGCTATTATTTCCCTTATTGTACTTATTTTTATATTTTAATTTGAAATCGGTTAATATGACAAGCAGCTTATAGGAACCTAAACCCATTATTAAGCGGAATCTGCTTTATTCTATCCTGTATATTTTTATTTGTGAGCTATGAAAGGAAGTTAAGTTTAATATGAATTGCAAAATAATAATCTAGGGCAAATGATTAATTGTTCAGCAGATCTTTTGATGAAGTTTACAAGAAAAAAAGTGACAAAAATTTATTGTATTATATAAAAAAAAAGATATAAGCGCAAAACTTTCAGGACACACTCAAAATATTCTAGAAAAAAAAAAATCCGTAAAATTTACAGGATTCGAAATATATTTTAACATTCACGGTTTTCCAGGTCGCATATCAACCCTGTCATCATTTCATATTGACAGATTAAGTAGGCCGCGCAAAAATGTAAACTAAGTGTTACTGTTGTTTTGTGGTTTTTATATATACTTGTATATGCTGTGTTGATTATTCAGTTGCACTCTCTAAACACTAACATACACTGTTTTGAAAATATCGACTGTCAGTTTTTCACAATGATGCCAAGTACTATAAATGAAGTGCGTAGATAAAGACATGAATCACGTAGCCGCCAAATTGGTGTATTATATGGAAGCAACTTACGTTACAGTATGTCACTATATATAGGATCATATCCGAAAGGTGTATAAATGTAGATTACTAAATCATTATGAAATAAAGGTTAGTTTTTATAAATAAATGCATCCTATTGATGTATAAGAGATAACATTTTTCTTAATCTAGTATTTACAAGTATCTTTTCTGAAGAGGTTTGTTGTTTGGGATTAGGAGTAAAGTAATGTGACATAAATCTTTCTATGTGAGGGTGCCATGGTTTGTGAGAAACTAGGAGTGATTTAGAGATAAAGAAGCATCCTTATAAAACAACTCTTTCAATGTTTTTTGATACTGTATTATCACTTTAGCTATGCAGTGTTGCTGTCCTTATAAATGTTTTGACAGTCCCGAAACAGGGTTATCCGAATGTGCCTCCCTTTCATGTTTGCTGACAGACATCTTTCAGTCATGCTTATGTACTGTTTCCCGCAACTACACGTAACCTCATAGACACTAGATTTGTGTTCTTCATCTGTGAAATAACTTTTGTATTGTGTGTATGTTTTTCTATTGTTTTGGTAGGACTTAACACCGATACGAAACCGCTGTTTTGAAGATATCTAACCTAATGGTAACAGGGGTAATGAGGTATTTTAACACTTGCATTCCTGTTTGTTAATTTTATTTTTGGTGAATATATCATGTGCTGATTTCCGTCAGGACTTTACTTGATTTGAGGAATATCTGCTCTCAGTATTCAGGGAAACAATACACAAAGCATGACACCCTAACACAGAAAGATTTCTGTCACGTTGCCAAACTTCTAAATTAAAAAAAAAAGTATATAGTAAGTAGGATTCGGATTTTTTATTTGAAATTATTCCTTATATATTTATTTATAAAAACTAACCTTTATTTATTTCATAATCATTTAACAGTCTACATTTATACACCTTTCGGATGTGATTCTACATCTAGCGACACACCGTAACCTAAGTTGTTTCCATATAACACACCAATATTCATGTCTTTATCTACACGCTTCATTCACAGTACTTGGCATCACTGTTAAAAACTGACAGTCGATATTTTTGAAACAATATGTGTCGGTAAATGAAATGATGATTTTCCATAAGAAAAGATTTTCTTCGGGTATTACGTCATGTATCTTTTATTTATTGTAATGTCTTACAATTGTTTCATCGACTTATCCGTCGACATCCTTAGAGACGTGAATACGTTTTATTATTTCAGTGGATTCTTTTATACAGTGTTTGATTTGTTCAATTTTCAGAGCGGGGGAAGAATTTCCTAGATACGTAAAATACATGATCTTATGCCGTTCCATATCCCAGGCGGTAAGGATATTTCGGAAAACAGAGCAAGGAAAGACTTTTACAGAGAGGGGTAAATCCCAACCATACCGAGCTAGAAATCGAACTCTGATTTTATCTTTGTAAACAATTGCTGCTATTGTGTAACACCTCCGTGCCTTGGAAATAAATGGGTTCTCCACATGCATACTAAAGGATCTGCCACAGCTGATTTCTGTAACAGCTATTACCTCTGTTACAATTTAGCTGATGCTCTGTAATTCTCAATAATTCTACCTCTCTGACCAATATACGATTTCCCACAATTACAATTGATTTTGTACACACCTAGAACCTCATATGGAGATCGTCTTTGACATATTGTACGAGTAGTTTCCTTTTTGTTTTCTATATATGGTTCCAATTCCATACTTTTTCAGTATTTCTGTTACTAATACTGCTTACATACGGCAATATAGCAGTCCTTTTTTCTTTACTGAACGTTATTCTTCTCTTTGTCTTCATGCAAACCTTTCTGTTTCTGAACAGTTACTTTTATTGTTTTCTCAATCACCCGTTCCGAAGTAAGGCTTTATAACATGTGAAATTTTTCATTGAAATTTCCCTGTCAGAGACCTCGTAAGCTCTATGAATCGGGCTAGAAATAACAGCTTGTTTCTGTGTAGAATGGTGGTGGGATTTTGCATTGAAATAGAGGTCTGTGTGCATTGGCTTTCTATAAACCTTATGTCCAAGCCTCCCGATGTTGGTCTTGTAAATCAGAATATCCAGGAATGGCAGTTCACCATCTTTTTTCGGTCTCCATTGTAAACTGTATACTCGGATGATTCTTATTGAGATTATGCAAAATTCTTCTGATTTCTCCGCACCGAATTGTGAAATGGCGAAGGTATCATCTACTTATCTATACTAACATTTCGGTTGGAAAACAGCAGTTTTCAATGCCTTTTATTCGAAATATTCCACACTAGCTGATTTGCCCGCCTGTTGGTATGGGGTGAATAAAATATGTTGGCAACAGTCATCGGGACTGTCACCAATACTCGTTTCCCCGTGCCGGGCTTTGCCCTTAACTTGGTGAGTTTTGGGGGTGCCCCCTTTATCGTAACCAGACTCTTCGGGCGTGCTGCTCCCCCATAACCCCCGGAGGCTGCGCAGTTGTGCTGATTTTCCCACCCGTTGATGCGGCTCAAAGGTGTAGAAAATGGTTTTTGGGCGGCCATTTTGAATTCAAGATGGCGACTGATATAACTTCCCACACGGATCCAATATCTGATCATGTGCGTTCTAATGTTACTACTACTATTAATAATAATAATAATAATAATACAACTACTACTAATGTTACTACAATGCCTTAAAATATTAATTCTAAATATTTTTATTTGCAACAATCCAAATTTAAATTTAAAAATTCTAAGCTATTTATTTATTTGTGATTAAATTGTTGTTACAACCGCCATTGAAATTCAATGGAAAAAATAAAAAGGTCGATTATCTCGGAAGATAATAAGTTTAGAATAAAAATAATATAACATTCCAGTTCGGTCCATTGTCTGATCATGTGCAAAAAATCATTCCAATCGATCAAGCCGTTTTAGCGTGATGATCACGCACACATACTTACTTTCAATTTTATATATAGAGATAAAATCTGCTGTTACAGGCGATAGTGGTGAACCCATTGTATATGATGGCGATTTTTACGAACAGACGAACGGAGTGGTACGATACTAAAAAGAACTAGGAAAAGGAAACAGTAACTTACATTCAAAGATATAAATAAACTACCTTACCTTACAGTATTAGTGATTTACTGCTGACCTGCTGGTGATGGTGGCAGAGGGTTGATTCTAGACATGGCAAAATTGTGTGTCTTGTCATCGTCAGCTGAGCTTTCACTTTCATCGGGGTCAGAACCTAATTCAATCACAATATTTTCGGCGGCCATCTCTAGTCCATAAGCTTCTTCACATGCTTGCAGTTTCCATTTCTCAGGAGTGATGGATGATATTACATCCCGCGTTATTATCTCTATTTTAGCTGCACACTGCTCAACGTTCTTTTCAGCTACACTCTTTTTTATCACACTCCAAAATAGTTCTATTGGCAATAATTATATAGCGACAGTTTTAGTACAGGGTTTCCATACTCTTTCAAACAATTGTCGACTACATATTCAGGTTCCCTCCGAAAAATTCTAACTAGAATGAGAAGTTTACTCCTAGTCATATCCTTCTCGAAAGCAATATTATTTCTACGGAGCACTCTTTGTGGGTGGTTTCTTTGTTTGCATCAATGATATGATGCACTGTCAAAGTACACAATATTGCATCAATGATATGATGCACTGTCAAAGTACACAATACCATTTGGGGGCAGCCCGGAAATTAGTTGTTCACGCACCCACCGATTAAGTTCTTGGCATCTATTTCGTCATCGTAGTCTCCTATCTTGGTTTTTGCCTTAAACATAAGAAGACTGCGAGAACGATAATCCACCGCTGACCTACATGTTCATTTGAGTACACTCCCCACACATCATCAGCCTACCAACGGATTTTTACCGTATAATGCCGTAAATACAAGTTTTATCAAAATAAATAATTGGCCTTCCGGATTTTCTGTAGGTTCGTATTTGCCGAAGACGAAGAGTCCTTTTAGCAACAATGTCCTCTCTTTCCACAAATAACGATCGATCTTTTCTGTCTAACATTTTGCGGAACGGAAACCAATTTCTTTCTCACTCGGAAACTACGAAGAAAGGAAAGTTATTTTCGCAGAGTTGGGAAACTTTTCCCAAACGTATAAAACTCATGTACTTTATTTCTTAAATTGCACTTCTGCGTATCTTCAAAGAAATTTTCTTTCGTTTATCTGTTAAGAAGCGTGGCCAGATGCTCTCCGGTGACTTCGGCTTCTTTGGATGATTGCTTCAGAAGCTTCACTTAATGCTGCACCACGTTTAATTGCTTGACATAAACAATCCCCCCCCCCCCCCGATATGTTTATTTCCCATACGACTTTTATGAACCTTGTATCTGTCCTTATATGCAAAATCCTTTCAACTGTGGGACTTGTGACTCTTTCAGATTCTAATACAGCCTTTGGGATATAAGTTAGAGGATATACTACTTACCATGAATTACCTTGAAACACTGTAATGAACTATGATTTACCTTAAAACACTAACGAAATCAGTTTTCATTTGACGAAGTTACGAATAACATTACTTATGATGATATAAATTAATTGGAAAGTTTTCTAACATAGAACACATTTACTTTTAAGTTCGTTTGTCTTTAGTATAGAACAAACTTACTCCACTGGGTGACTTTTTCGTCCAAATGCTACGGGCATGACCGTTCATGTGTTTCGGTAAAAGTATAAACTAAAAGTTACATCACTATGTTCTTTTGTTTTGAAACGTATATTTGAATTATTAATACTTGTGTATATCGTTTATCACATTTTCACGCTGAATGGTATGCGATGTAGAAATTTCATAATGAAGTTTCAGAGGGTACTTCAGTTAAGTCTCGGTTGAGAAGCAGAAAACATCGGTATGTTCGCGCATATCTCTTTATATTGTGTGTAAGTGAGAGAATAATTTGGGTGTGTATATAGTGTGTCCCAACAAAAGCGCCGGATTTTATATGTTTAAGAAAAATTGTATATTTACAAAATGATAAATAATTTTACATAATTA
This sequence comes from Lepisma saccharinum, assembly GCA_022664845.1. Taxonomy (NCBI): domain Eukaryota; kingdom Metazoa; phylum Arthropoda; class Insecta; order Zygentoma; family Lepismatidae; genus Lepisma; species Lepisma saccharinum. The sequence continues at coordinate 3,948 of JAGDQP010020610.1, read as the reverse complement.
CGAGTACATGTTCCGATTTAAGAATGAAAAATGACATCCGACATATGTCTTCCACGAATTGTTCTGCAGCACTTCATTCTCTCGATGAAATTCATAAGTTTTTCACATTGTCTGCTCATCGATGTGGCTGATGACGTGTTCAGTTTCCTCCTTGAGTTCTTGCACTGTTCAGAGGTTTATTTACGCAGACTTTTGTTTTCAGAACCCCATAGCGGAAGTAGTCGCAAGGTTAGAGTAAGGTCAGATGACCTAGCTGGCCAGTTCTGGTCACCATTGCGAGAGAGTACTCGGCCCGGAAATTTCTCGTTCCCCGAAACTGAGAAATGAACTTGTAAGATCAGTGTTACCAACTCAAACAGAAGACATGTTGCGCAAATCAAACTCGGCATTCTTAAATCGGAACATTTGTCCGTTGTAATGATGTAGAAGATTTGTCATTTTTTTTTTTAAAAAAAAGAAAAGAAATAAAGAATATATGTTTAGCACATTAAATCCGGCGCTTTTGTTGGGACACGCTATAGTTCGTGATTGGTCAATCTGAAAGTGTATTATATCTTTGTGTACTTGTAAACCGCATTACCATGCACAGGAACCTATATAAAGGCGTGCATCGCATCGCCGATGTATTCTCAATTCGCCTTGGGAAGCTCTCAGAAGCACTAGGACTCCCATATAAAAGGAAGATTGTGCCCATCGACTTGGCTTTTATTTCACATAAGTCAGTAATCTTGGCTTACTGGAATTTGAATTTAATTTATGACCTTAGGCATCGAAGGTTCAGGCCAGGATGGGGAAAGGTGTCGGCCAAAGCGTAAGTTGGATGTACCATCCCGACATTTACCTTACTGTAGCTTCAGGTATCTAGTATAACTACTAGAAAAGTGTTGCTCTTTTTTCACGAGAGCATCTATTAAAAGGGTTTAATACAAACTAAGGCTATACGACGACCGGGCAAAAGCCTATGCAACTCTTAAGTGAAGATAGGGTGTTCAGAACGAAATCATCATTAATAAGGATTCCCTATAACGTACCTATACACCAAAAAAAGGTGAAACTTTCAAGTAACTGAGTATTCCATACACTTCGACCGGTTCGTCTTGAATGCAACATTAGAAGTGTTCGTTGTTTCTGCAGCCACCACCACAGGCACTCCTTCTGACATTGGGTTGTCGAAGACAAATAGAGGCCTATGTTATACGCGGAGATATCGCTGCAATTTAGTGAAACAGACCAACAGTAAGAGACACAACTTTTACTTCTAGTCGCCGGTGCCACGACGTATTTTCCTATAGAGTTCCTCCTTATCTATTACTCGTTTTGCACTGGGATATATTGGATTTTGCATTCTTCTGAAAAGAATGTTTAAGGGAGAGGAGAGACTAACTGAATAATCTTTCAAATATTTTGCATGGTGAACAGAAAAATAAATTTTCATGTTAAAATTCTTTTATATATACACGTTACTGTGGATACAAGTTCAAAAATGCACTGAAAATTGACGTACATCCTAGGGGTTGCCCTACGAATTAAGCTACCAGGCGACCAATTTTTTAAGGACAGTTACGAATGACACTGCTTATGATGATACAAAGCGGAATTTGATGTGAACGCCTTAGGACATTGATCACATTTGTACGGGCGGTCTCCTGTGTGGAATCTCAGGTGAACAACGAAGTTACTCCGCTGGGTGAATCGTTTCTTACAGATGCTACACTCGTACGCTTTCTCTGAATGGATTTTGGAGTGTCGAGAGTGCAAATGATAAGTGCGGGAGCGTTTCCCACATATTTCACACACAAACGGCAAATCTCCTGTATGGATACTCATATGATCATTTAGCGACCTCCGCGCAGAAAAATTCCTCCCACATACGGTACAAACATTGGCCGTTGAGTCTCTGTTATGAGTCCGTTGATGAACTCTTAACCAATCTTTTCTTCGAAAATTTCTACCACAAATATCACAACCATAGTTTTCATCTTTATGTTTTCTCTTGTGGGAATGAAAAGCTGTATACGAGACATACTGAATATTGCATATTTCACACAAGTACACCTTCTTAACTGTGTGTCCATTTTCATGGTTCTGTAATGCATATTTGGAACAAAAATTTTTGTTACAGAAACGACAACTGTAGAGGGATTCTTTGGAATGTCCTTTTTCATGAACTTTTAAAGACTCTTTAGATGTACACACTTTTTCACAAAAAGAACACACAAACTGTGCCGTATGTATATTCACATGAACTTTTAACGTTTGCGCTGTTTTAAACTGTTTAAAACATGTTTCACACTCAAATGTTCGTTCAGTAAAATGTATTTGTGAATGCTTTGTTATGTACTCTTTTACGACTCTTTTCTTACACACTTCACATTCTGCGAAACTTCTTTTTCGTGTTCTTTTCCGTTTTGAATTTGGTCTAGCTTCGTCCATCGATTCATCAAGTTGTACTTGAGATTTCTTCGCGCTCTTCCGACCATCCTTGTAAATTGCTTCGTCGCAAAATTCGTTAGATACACATTCTTCAACAAATTTACGATCGCTGATATGCTTCTTATTACACAACTCAGCTGTCTCTTGTTTATCTTCTCCTGAAGTGGACTTAGTAAGTAGCCCCACTCTGCAAATAGAGAACGAGAAAGTTCTAGTCGTGTACTAAGTTTACGGTACGTGTCATTAACATAAACAGAGTACAACTTTTTAAATACAAAACGTTGGTTAATAAATGTTATTGATAATAATCAATATTTTTAGACACAATTAGGGACCATAGCACTGAGTGCATACAAACTGACTTGATAGTTCTTGTATGTGCCATACGTTAAGGGTTATCTGGAAGTCCTAACTTACAATGAGGGAGCAGACTCATGCTAGTGGAAACATTTACTTACAAGAAGTTTTACAAACTTATTTCCATTTAAGTAATTCATAGAAACCTATAACTAGTGGTGGTATGAAATTTTTGTGGTATTCTTATTACGTTAATACCTGAATATTTTCGATTATCTCTGCCGTAAATTGATAATAGTCACACACTACAGGTAGGTACCGCTAACGATGGTCCAGTTTGCGATTGTTTAAAATTATGAGATCAAAGAGTTAAAAAAAAATCTTAACTCAGTCTTATATCACAGCAACCCCTGTGAGTCTCAACAATTCCTTTTGTTTCTTGTTGTGAATTTTTCCTCAATAATCTTTGTGTGACCATGAGCTCGAAGCGAAGAGAGACTAGAAACAGCGTAAAACACCAATAATTACCAGAAAATGGATATAGTTCGTCGTTTGAAGTGGGTGGCGTAAAGGAAATTTCAGACCCTTAACCTGGAATTTCCCATTAATGTTGTCTCATTTCGGCACTGTCACAAAATGTCAGTGAAGTAAATATGCATTCATAGAGGCAGAGTAAAAATGTTATTTTATTAATTGTTTTATAAAGGTAAGCAAGAAAGTTCTGCGTGTTTTCACCCACCACCTTCAAACCGTGAAGCGAAGAAGGTATCAAGTACATTTTGCACCTCTACTAGGGATTTGAACTGGCGTCCAAGGAATGGAACAGGTGAAAATCGGACGGTGCAATGTCCGGGGAGTATGCAATAGTGTTTCCCATCCAAGGCGCAGATGGTGTCCCGGGTCATCCTAGCCACGTGGGGCTTAGCGTTGTCCTGTAACAGGAGGACCACTTTGCGAAGTGCTGGCTCCAGAGTTTTGAGCTTTCTTGAACACGGCTCAACTGCTGACAGTACACGGTTGTATTAATGCTCTGACCAGCTGGTAGCAGTTCCCGATGCACGATGCCGCGAGCAGTCCACCAAACACACAGGAAGACCTTCTGGTGCAGTGCTGGTTTCGGCTGTTTTGGAACCGGTTCATGGGATGCTAACCAAGGATGACGGCGCCGTGGAGCTTCGTACAGGACCCACTTCTCATCACATGTCAACACCCTGTCCA
>JAGDQP010020609.1:17786-33016 GCA_022664845.1 Lepisma saccharinum | reverse complement strand
TTAGATATGCCGGTTTCCGTACATGTCTACGGGAGTAAAAGACGTCACCTGCCATGTTGGAAATATGGTCGCCCTGGGAGATATACAAGCATAAAATGTCTTTCAAAAGACTTTCTGATATCTTCTGGTATGTAGAAACCCACACAAGAAAAATATTTTTTCTAAAATGGTGAAGGAACCATTTTTTCTAAAATTGTATGATTTGTCCAGGAATGACCCAATTTTACTATAACTAACCTAAACCAATCTAATATTTCTTATGTATAAAATGGTTCACCTAGCGTGACTCAATCTGGTGGTGTTTTAATAAGAGAAATTTTGGCAATATTATTCTGGTTGTAAAAGTATGTCCTGGTTAAAACCCTTGTTTTCTAAAGGTAAAATAAAATAATGGCTGAGCAAAGCACTACAATTTATTTTAAAAAATTAAAATTTTTGTAAACGTTTTCGCCGACTACCAAAACACTCGGCTTCCTCAGACACACTAAATCATATACACAACACAACCTTCAGGGAGACAGTTCCGTGGTTCCTGATTGGCTCTTATCAGAAGTTCCCAGCCAATCCCGTACCGACTACAAAAAGTGAATTTTTAATTAACTCTCCTGCTCCTACTACCTTTATCTTTCAAAATCAAATTAAGCCCTTTTCTTCTTCCTTCTTGTACAAACTATAGTTTGAAGGTTGTGTTGTTCAAACTATAGTTTGAACTATAGTCTCACTGAAGGTTGTGTTGTGTATATGATTTAGTGTGTCTGAGGAAGCCGAGTGTTTTGGTAGTCGGCGAAAACGTTTACAAAAATTTTAATTTTTTAAAATAAATTGTAGTGCTTTGCTCAGCCATTATTTTATTTTACCTTTGGTATATAAAAGCAAAGCTTTCGTATGGAGAATATCATTGTTTTCTAAACTAATGCGACACGGACATAGTCCGAGCCCTGATCAGGACAAGCATTTTTTACTTCTAGTTAATAAGACAATAGTAACTCCTCTTCGTCAGAGAACAAAGTATAGAATGTGGAACCAATCCAGAGAAAAACTAGAGCCTCACCACTTCCATATAGAAAAGCATTTCAGAGTACTGAACGTAAAACCTGTGAAAAAAAACAACTAAAGTACAGTTTAGTGTCCTCAGCGTTCGTGGGGATCGTGAACTGTGGGGAAATTGAACTTGCCGTCTGTAACGATGATCCGACTTTGGATATTTTTCTCCGGCGTAACTTCTGTGTGACAAATAGCTGAATACACTTCACGCAATTATTTATTGTTATTACATGATTTAATTCATTTGTATTTAACATTCACATACCGACGTTCTGTCAATACCCACCACCTCTCTGATGTTATATTTTAAACATAATAATTACTTGTCCTGAAATGCTTGTATGGATACATATAAAACTGATTATTATTACTTTATCTAATTATTCATGCTTTGAGGAATATATCAATACATAAAAATAAATTTGCCAGAACGGGATTCGAACCCACGATTAGACGTCACGCGCTCTACCACTGAGCTAACATGAACACATCTATCTTCTTCTTTCTGATAGCCCCTTCTGAAGAAACATGACTGAATTTTCTGTGTTCAAGAGAATGAAATTGACATACGTTGCAAATGCTGCTTTTTTTTCTTTCTCTTGTTTATCGTATTATGAATGAGAGAACTAAATTTTCTGTCTTCACTTTCATTGCAAATGTGCTTTTACGTATGGAAACATAGGTGACAAAACGATCACGTGCTCAGATGTATGGATGGTTTAGAAATACTGTATCATTACGTCTTTTAACGAATGTTACTTTTCTCTACACTTAATAACACTTCAACATATCTTATTGCACTTAAAAAAAAAATGTATGTAATATAAATATTTCTGGTTTGCATCAATCCAAAGTGGAATATAAAAATTATAAATTATTGTTTTATTTGCATTACTACTTTCACAATAATAGCTGTGATAGAGCTACAGTTCGTATCTTTAATTGGATTTATTCAGGAAAAATTTTGTCACACCTATATGTTTCTCTTGGCAATATAGCCGCTCCTTGGTCCCACGTTTCCACCATTCTATTTGCGTGTGAAGGACCTGTAAACCTACTAACATATTCTATCATGCGTGTACCATTTTGTCATACATCTTTATATATATATATATATTGTTGAAAGGTATTTAACACGTATTGCTAAAAGGTATTTGCAAATAGAATTGGTTTTATTTCATAGAGAACCAAAATCTCATATTTGTGCAACGAAAGAAAAGAAAAAATGTTTTCAGTTAAAATCATCTTGTTATTCCATCTCTGTGTGGTATTAGAAAGCAAGATTGATTCCGACAAGAATTGTATTCTGTGATCCAGAAACTGAAATATGCAGACAAGTATCATATTTCATCGAGAGTGCAGAATGTTTGGTACTTGTACGTCATCAGAGCAAAGTTCATGTGCATGTATGCAGCCCAAGGTTCACCTGAGTAACCGTTGAACTTGACGTTTTGAAAACTGTATAACAAAAAGAAGTTTCGAGCCCTTACGGGGCCCCTGCCTTCGCTATGTTTTGTTGACGGTTTGAAAAAGAAGTAAATGTAATTTGAAAAATAGACTGCAACTGTCGCAGTTCTAATGCGTATATGAAGTGAAGAATTTAAAATGAAAATTTTAAATGTGAAATGTTCTCTAAAATGTTAGAGAGGAGAAGGTGCTAGATGTAAAAGGTGAACTTGAACGCATAAGATGGAATACTATTTGAATAGATCTAAGTTGAAAGAATATTGTCATTTTATTTTTTCATTGCTGAAAAAATAGTTTGCAAGATTTCGATGGCAATTGGAATTTTATCAATCATGCTATCAGTAGAACTGAAGCGCAGGAGATCTTTTGAAAGTGTGTCAATGAGATCTGAAGACGAGAGATCTTTGAAGAATTGAAAAAAGTCTTTCAATGAAGAAAATATATCTGTTTTGTTTGCTGCAGGCTTCTTCTTATCTGATGAGACAGGAACTCCCCAAGATGATTTCCTGGCAGAATCTTCGTTTTTGGTTGGCGGGTCGGGCTGGCGCCTGAGTATCTGTTTCTTCAAGGTGGGGCAACCCCTGTAGTTAGCTGGATGAGGACCACCGCAATGAACGCAGGTGGCCGGTTCTTCTCTGGACTTCTTGGTACAATCGGCAGTGAGATGAAGGGCAGCACACTTGAGGCATCTTGGTAGGTTAAAACACGATTTTTGGACGTGCCCAAAACGTTGAAAGAAGTACAAAGATCACTTTACACAGCAGGTCAAAGTTCAAATCGGTGCAAAGGAAGATCAAAGTTCAACCGAAGTTTGATTGGTGCTCAGCAGTCTGACTATACATAATAGGGCGGAGACAGTGAACTGTGATTAGCTGAGAGGTATAGCAACCGAGACCAGGTTTCCAATACATCGTGAGAAGGAGTGATCTGAGTTTCGTTGGCGATCGCTGTCACCGTTCGTCTTCAGCTTGTTGCATTTCGCGACAACCCGTAATACCTCCCTAGTCTTCGGCTATCCAATGTTAGAGTTGGTGTTCACTGCCTTTGTACTGACGACCTGATTCAGCTCTGAAACCAACCAGGATAAAAAGGAGATCTTGTTAAAAAGAAAAATAAAGACCTTGTTGCTAGAGGCCACTTGCTGTAAGATCGACTCAGGTTTCAACCCAAGTCTACTTCTTCAACACATCGAAGTTTGGTTCATCGTCGCAGTAATAGAGGTATGAGATTTTGGGTTCTTTCCTACATGATAGCTGTCTTAATTTCTGATGCTCTCAACGTCTGTCATTTTGTGTTATAGTTTTAATAGGTAGTTTGTATTAATGCATGGGTGTTATTGCCGTCAGCTTCTTTTCAATCGAAGTGGATTCTTTCCTTAAAGCCCCAATAGAAATCAACAAATTCTGGTGTTTTCATCCAAAAAAACTGTATTTCCTGGTTAGATTTAAGTATTCTACAAATAACTATTAAGTTATATCTGTGTAACGTTAACGAAAGAAAGCATTACCAGACGTGCACTTTTAGTGTTACAGCGCCATTGTAACAAAGTTGCCAGTAAGCTACGCCTGGGATTCAAAAGGTTTCAAACATACGAGTGACAAATTTACAATATATGAAATGAAATTAAGAATAAAAAGTTACTTACATATTAGTAGACATAGAAAGGCGTATGGGGAATTGTGACATCTTTTTCTTTTTTTTTCTCTAGTTAATTGGAGTCATATAGGCCTCCGTTGATCAAAACATATGCTTTTCAAAAGTGGTTGTAGATTGTTAATTCTCACGGTCCAGACAAACAAAGCATTGAGACAAAGAGTATAGTAGAATATAATTATTGTGCATTGTTAGCTCAAAGACTCAGTAGCTCTGTTATTTTGTGTGGTCCGCGACATATATTGTTGACATTCAAGAACATATTTCATTTATTTTAATTAATAGTAAATACGTTGGAATAGTTACAAGTACTCTCATTTTACAGAAAGCCTCACTCTCTAGCCTATAGTACAATATGACAACGTGAATATGCGAGTAATGTTTACTGTATTAAAAAGAAACGTCCTCTTCTAAGCTCATAGAGATTTTTAACTTAAAATATTTGCAGGCAGCATTTGTGATCAGCTACCGGACCATGAATTGGACAGACCTTAAAACGAAGCGTGCAGATATTCAGGTCTGTCCAACCGCGGTCCGGTAGCGGATGATTTGCGGGCCATACAAGGACGTATATACCAGACATTCCCTTAGTTGGATGCTAATATTTTCGGAGGGAAAGGATACTAATACAATTGGAATAATATATCTTCGACCATCTGATACTGTCATATTTTCGATGTTTTGTGAATTCTTTTACATTCTCGAGCAGTTCACTGCCGTAGCTCAGTTGGGAGGGACTAATACCTTACTTACATGTGTGGAAATTAGATGTAAAAATATACCCGTATGAATGCAAATTTACTGTTTCCCAAAGTAAAATACCTACCTCAATAGTCGTTACATCTGTTAGTATATAGCAGCTCTATTTTTAACCAACATGCAGTAGCATTAAACTATCTTTAGTGTAAATATTTTCCCTCTTTTTTTGGGGGTCTTTCCGTTATACTCTCTAAGATTTATATTTGATGAAAACCTTACAAATATTGAAAGATTAACATTTTGAAAAAAAGTATTTACGGTACATGTAACAAGCAGAGACGAGGTCACGGAAAAAATAAAAAAGTCACTTGGTTTCTGCTCAGTCCAGATAGTCTTTATATTGCCATTAATATCGAGATTAATTAATTAATAATAAAGTTCAAATTGAAAATACATACTGTACATCAGTTATTATACCCGTAATACTTTATGGTGGTAGAAGCTCGGAGTGTGGCCCTTGCAGACTATTTCTTTACGAGTGTTTGAAAATCTCATCTTGAGAACGGGACGAGATGGCTAGAAAATGAGGGAGGTTGCACAATGACGAGTTTCACATATCGCACGATTCATCCGATATTATAAGAGTAATTGGTAGTTTGGATGAGGGGAAAATGAAGATTATATTCAATGTGGTTAGGAATTTGCCGTTGGGAGCCAAGGGAAAGAAGCCATTGGGAAGACCGAGACGTCATTGGGAGTACAATATAAGAAGAGATTTTTCAGACGTAGATGTTCGCGAAAAAGTTGATTTATTTTGCAGAACAGAATCCGATGACAAACGTTTATTACTGTGACTATGAACTTGCTGATTTCTTAGTCAATAGAGCTTGTTTTAATTAGTTAAATATGGAACTCAGATGGCGGTAGAGAAGTTGTGGGTAAATAACTCATTAAAATACTGTTCAGACGTCAAGAATAAGCGTTCGTAGCCTAACTTCTCGCAAATTCATTTTACTTTAAGTTAATTTCTTGTTAGTTGAGTGATGACCTCGCTGCCATGCCATGTAATCAAGGGATTCCAAGTTCCACAACCGAGCTGCTTCGAAGCCGATTTTAAATTATATGACATTAATAGGATAGATGGCAATGGCCAATAACCACTCGCAGCGCCCGTCACGCCATTGACCTGCTGGCAGGCAAAATCACACGATCATCATTTTTGCTAGAGATGATTTCCAAGTACTATATATATCTGTATAGTGTAGATTATAAAAATTACTTGAAGCTGATTGATATCAAATAATAGCTTCCGTGCTGCATGCCCGATCATATTCACTATTGTACTAAGTTGGGACTTGGAAGTTCAATTGTGAATTCTAGAACATAGAAAGACACTTTTCGGTCCGTGTGGAAATCTCCTCATTGATGATATATTTTTCATGTGATTGCTAGCGTCTTCCTATTACAATAAAAAGCAACTTGGTGAAGAAGTTAAGAAGCTAATCTATGCGTCTTGGGTATCAGTTTGATCAGCATTCTCGTAGATTCTTTTCTTCCTGGATTATGTTGGAAAAATATTGGTAATGAAAACTAACAAACACACGCCATTCCCATGTATATTTTGGTACAAGTATACTTTTCTTTAGTCCAATTGTTAGAGTTGGTTGTTGGCCTTAAATTGACTGTGCTATTGGCCAAGTATAACACAATAAGGACAGTTTTGGTAAAGTTAGAATATACAAAAATGGGATTAAATTTATTGTCTAATTGATCAATAGACAATAATTGCTCAATCTGAAAATACAAATTTGCAAAGAAATCAACATTTCTTTAACGCAGAAACAAACAAACGTATAGGAAGGAAGAAACGCATACATAAAAGTAAGTATTACAACACTCGTCTCTCTAGAGGAAGCTGCTAACAACAAAATAATATGTCAAAGTCGAAACCACAATGTAAAGACAGAAGACTTTCTTGGCTGAAAATGAAAGAAATATATAAATTTCCCTCATCTACAATTAGCATGATAATAGTAAAATACCAATCCTTTTCCTGTTCTAGTTTTGTCTTCTTTCTCTTTGTCTCCGACAGTGTCTTCTTTCCTGGCTAATTTCCATCCTTGAACAAATCTGGAAGATTACCAAGTACCAAAGAGTCCCCTTGGTTTACCTCAGTTCAAAGTAAAAAGGTCATTTTGCAGGAACAGGAAAAGACAACTCATTAAAAGAGCGGTCTGAGAAAACAAGAGAGAAAAAAGAAAGAAAATAAAAGCTATGAAATCGTGAAACTGAGATGAAAGAATTTGGAAAGAGTGCAATGCTTATTAAAGTGTAGCAAACAAACGAATCTCTTTTTTTAAAAAAAATATTGGTTCTGTTTCTTTGTAGAAGTAAGAAGACAAACAACTTTAAAGAGATAGGTATGAAAAGGACAATAAATATAATTATATTTTTTATTGGACATGGAGCAATACATATATAATATGCGGACGTAGAAAGAACAGTAGAAAGATTGTATGTCATAATGTCACTCTTAGATAAGCACAAAAAGCAAGAAACTGATCACCTTGTCACCACTACAAGAAATAGAAAATCACAGAGATACAGTCTCTATTAATGAATATCTAGATATTCACTTGTACCTTGAAGAAAGTTTACGAATTTACCAATAGACGGGTCTCAGTGCGTTTTTCTTTTCTTGTTTGTTCTACTAAATTTCCCGCTGTGCCTGGTACAGAAACTCATAAGAATTTTGAATTTATTAATCGCCTTTAGTCAGCTGTGGCTCAGATCGAAACTAATAAGACTAGGCGCACACAACGCTGTGAAATGGTAAACCAATCACAAAGATTAAATCTAGCGGAATATTCAAGAAGATATTCGTGAGGTGAGACATCTATTGGGAATCTCAGTAACTTGTCCGCCCCAGAAAAAGTTCTGGACAGTAACTAACTAACGACTTCAGCTCAGCTTGATCCTATAACTGAAGTTATTAAAGCTATCCTCTGTGTGATACGCACGTGCAGTGAACGGCGCATGGGGAATTTGTAACATATTCAGTACGAAGTAAGGTGGGGTGTAAGTTATACCCTCGACCGCCTATACCTTCTCAAATTGCCCAGAGACTGGTCACGCAAGGATACTCTGGTACTCAATTTGATAGGAGACTGAGTGCACATCAGAGCGCTAGGCATGAGAGCACCGCTAGAAAATTTTCCAGTGTCTTGGCCAGGATTTGAATCCGGCCAAGTTTGTTAAATATAAAACTAGGCTGAATTCAATTTTAATAGTTAATAGTAAATTAAATACTCACAAAAAACAAACAAATTAACACTGCGATTGCACGTATAATCGCGAAGGCTCCTTTGATAGTTTCAGACACAAAAATCATCCATTTTAATAAAATGTTAGCAACACTGACAACTGGGTTGCTTGGGGACGGAGACACTAACGGTAGTTTTCTATTGTGTCAAATAATGATTACAAAAATATTAGGGCAGATAGTTTTAACGGAATGGAAACAATGGAAGTATAAAAAATGGTTAGCAAAACGATTTTTTTTAAATGTTAGCAACACTGACGCATGGCACAAATCAAGATTCTTCCCGCGGCTCTGATCTAGTGTAGCCAAGATTTTTCGAACGACATCTCAACCTCCTCTCTATACCTTGTTATTCTTTAGATTTATTATCTGGATACGGACGGACAGACGCTGTCAAGGGCCCTAAAGTTAAGTTTAAACTAATACAATAATGTTACTGGAATTTTGCTTTTCGTGAAAGTAAAACATCTTCCCATCACGAGATTTGAACTTATATCCTTAGATCACAAAACAGAAAGCTTTCTATTAGTGCGTTCTAACCGAGGACGCTACAAAGCCACAATGAGGTTGCACCCAGAGATAACATCATACAGTGATAGGTACTTCGCAAATTCGGATAGTACAAAGTCATTTCAGTCAAGTCTATCATTTATAATTGCTTTTATGTGTTTGAGTATAACGAAACTTGTTTTGACACCTTTTTTTTACTTATTTCATTACGTAATGCCGTATATATGCTTGATTTTTCTTTTTTCTGTCTTGAAAGTGCCGAGCAAGATACGCGGCTATATGCTTAGCGCTCTGTCTTCTCTCTAGCTTAGTCCAGACTCTCGCTAGCTTAACCGAATCTTGGCTAGGAGTTAACGTTTAGTGGGAGCATGCAGAACACAAAATAAGATTTGTCCTCTACTTAAAGCTGACGCGATCAATTCTAAAACTTGTTATAAATGGTGTACTCATTTGAGTACTTGGCAAGGCATTGCCAAAAGGAGCAGAAGTTTTCGCTCAGATTCCTGTAAAAAATGAATATAAAGCACGCCTTCCATCAAGGAATGCGTTCCTTCCTAGCATAATTGTTTGGTAGTGTAGAGAAGTGTGTCTTCCATTAATGAACGTCTACACATTTGTCTCAATTACCATATTTCAGAAATCCAATAATAGACATCTATCGACAAAAATACTTTTGTTTTCCATCTCGCAATACGCTTAAGGCCTCCGACTGGTTAAGGTGCAGGCGGGGACAGAGAGGGGGCAGTGGGGGCGATCGACTTCCCCGAAATGATAATGAAAATAACAAATTTTACAAAAAGACGAAAATTTCGGACGCAGAAGAATTGTTCTGTGATTCCTGAGAGTGCTTTGCTTCAACTCTGAAATACTAGTGTTATTTAGTACGCTATAACTAGCGATTATGTACATACTAAATATCTTAGATTAGGCACCTATTATTTTATAAAAAATCATTTTGTATACATGTTATGACATTTGTACATAGTTTCAAATAATTTATTGTAGTGTACGGGATTATTACAAAAAATGTAACAAAGAAAAATGTGAATACTGTCCAAGTACGTCATAAAGGTAAACAAATATCTGAATACACGTATTTCTCCAATATATATCTATAATTAGTATGTCCTGGAAATAATACGACAAACTTTAGGAGGTGGCTAAAACAAGAAGAAAGTTCCTCGTAAAGAAGTTTCAAGACATGCGTAGCTTGGGAGCTAGCGGCGCCCAAATTAGTGAGGCCCCGTAGCATATATTACAGAATTAAATTACACTGAAAGTTGTACAAATGGACTAAAATCACAGGGCTAGCTTTTTCATTGGTGTTTGAAGGAATGTACGTTATAAAAGAACAGTTTTCGCTAAAGGCTACCAAATCGTTCATTTATACTGAGATATAAGCTAATCTTGCTGTTTCTGAATTCGAATTTCAATATGTATTTAGGCATCTATGGCTCATACCGAGATAGAGTAGACAAAGGATTACACCATAGTAAGGATGGCAATATATATATTTTCAGAACCATTCCCCTACCCCTCGAACACACGTTGAAAGACTTCGGCCAGCTCTCAGCTTAGTCCAGTGCTTAATGCATCAGGAAGTGATCCAGAGGTCCTGGGATCAAACCCTGGCTTGGTTACTTTCACATTTTTAAAAAATGAAAATTAACTTATTTTCTTTATATACACATTAGGAAATTTAATAAAAGTAGTGATTTAATATACCAAATAGAGGCCACTAAAAGCTAGGATGTATTCTCTCGGTGTGCAAGGGGGAGCACGGTGCTTTCGAAGGGAGCTGGGCTGCGTCAGCCCCGGGGGGGGGGGGGTTGTTGTTGTTCTATTGTTGATATAGACTTTCAGCCACTTTCTAGGAGTTTCTACATCCAATCTAGCCATAGAAATAGCACTCTTTCCCACCGGAAATATAGCATTTTAGCCACATTAAGAATTCGGCCTGACCAATTTTATTAGCTGGATATTGGCAACACATTTTTTTTCTTTTATTCTAATGTTGTCAGCGAAAGGACGAACATTAAAGAGGAATTGGGGAGGATATTCCAAGATACGTATTATTACTAGCAGAGTGAAGACGGAGTAGGAAAGTTATAAATGATATTATCGTACTTTAGTGATATTCTGCTCTAATGAAGTAAAATGCATTTCCTTATTTTCAATAAACATCATTGCTGACGCTACGGGACAGAAGGGTAGAGAAACAAATACTCCGAGAGGAGTCCAGAGGTTCTGCCAGAACGTACCTAATGGGCGCCTCCCAAATGCAAGCACCGCGCCAGCCAGCAATAAATGTTTTAGGGTAAAATTATCGACCATCCCGCTTTTAACTTTACATCCCCCAAACTGAAAATCTTGACAAATCACTGTACTGGGCAAGATATGTGATTATTGTTATTATTATTTTGCATGGTTGAAAATCTTCAAGAAAAAATTCTGGGAAACTGATAGAGATGAACACCCACTGAATCTACTAAATAGTGCTCTCGAGGCGGAGCCCAAGGAAGTATTTTGTCTTGTGCTCCTGCCGCCCACCATAAACAAATTTATATCGAAATAGGGCCCTCCAACCTGTTGCGGAAAAGGGCAGATTCCCTTTTTCCTGCCACAAGATCAGGGTCTACCCACTCCCCTCAAGTGTAGTGCATGATGATATCCAGAATAGTGTAAATCAAGGGTCGCTGGTAATTTGAAAATATGAAACTCAAAACAGATTGGCAACACTGAACACTGTGTACGTAGGAGGAGGATGGAGTATCGCACAGATTTTTTCCTATGGCGTCGAATAATGTTCATCCGAACTTTGGCGCGAGTATGTCCAACTGTATGGGGCACATTTAAAGAATTGAATTTAAAAAGGGTTTGCATTGCAACACTGACAACAATTGCTCCGTTACATTTCGTCAACCATAATTATTTCAATGTATGTAATCACAAATACCCCACTTTATACCCACCAAACAAACTATGTGAAAACATCGAAAGTAAAAACACGAATACTATTATTGTACTCTTATATAAACAAGTTTTACTATTAATTTAAAACAAATTAACTATTTAATTTTGAAGCTAGTTCCTTTCGCCGAGATATTTGAAGGTCATTAACTTAAGACGGCATGACCCAGGACTTCAAATTTTCTCATCAATAACAAATATTTTCAAATTATGGATTACTTTATTTGATATATACTCCTAAGAATTATCCAATACATTTTCTAAAATGCCATTGTTGATTGTGAATTGTTCAATGTTCTTTTTTTTCTACTATCTATATACTATATAGTCCCACGGAGTTCTGGGGACAGCGCCCACAGCGATGCAAAGCGAGTCCATATACCATATAAGCCCATGGACACTGTTTCACTGACTCATCCATATAAATGGGAACACGTCAGAACGTCGAAACTGAGAAACGGTCAAAACGTATACAAAAATGGACAAATCGTATACAGAAAGTAACGTTCTGACCGTGTTGTAGTTTCGACGTTCTGTCACTTCGACGATCTGGCCGTTTGGGATTTTCGACGTTTTGTCACTTTCTGTATACGATTTGTCCCTTTCTGTATACGTTCTGACCGCTTTTCAGTTTCGACGTTCTGACACATCGACGATCTGGCCGTTTGAGGTTTTCGACGTTCTGTCACTTTCTGTATACGATTTGACCATTTTTGTATACGTTTTGACCGCTTTTCAGTTTCGACGTTCTGACACTTCGACGTTTTGAGATGGACCCCCACATGCCATTAAATTTAACCTGCACATTTCCCTATTTCACTATTCTTCCTTACCTTGGTACGTATATCTCTTTTGCTCTTAGCAAATAGATAGTGATTCTTTTTTAACTTGAAATTGTTGGTCTTGAATTAATATATTCGCCCTGCCATATAACATCCTTTTCTATATTAGCAGAAGGAACTTGTCTAAGTGCGTTATTACACTGGTGGTACAGCAATTATATTTTTTTCTGCACTCCTTTCCTTCCACAAAGGAATCATTATTGTTTCGAAAACGTCACCTGACCGTTATTTTGTCATAAATTTTGTCGTAGTCGTAGCATTTTTTCTTACTCTCTTGTTTCCTGTCAATTCAATCAGATTGATGTCTTCCCTCATTGGTTTACTACTTTTCATCTTATTAATAGACTTCTTAAATTCATCCCATAGGAAATTCTTCCTTCCCTGATTGAACTCATCATCATTATCATCATTCTTCTAAGGTTAACTGACATTCGGACTATTTGATAGTATGTACCTGTTTGCTAAGTTTATAATTACAGACAGAATATAAGTAAAAGGAAATTACAAACGGAACTATTACAATATATACGCTAAGTAGAACAATGACATATTACAATACGGAAAATGAACCAGTTGTAATGAACTAGGTAGACACAAGTATGTCTTATGGATGTAAGGAGCAATGCGCATGTTTCCGAACGCAGAAGAAAAACATGAATAAAGTCAGGCACTGGAAGTTTCAACCAATATTGCAAACCTCTCAGAATCACCTTAAAGAAAGTCTTTCAGTTAACGACACCGTATTGTATGTTAAAACTACGATATATCCAAGTTAATAATAAATAATATATAGCTCCAAATTCCGTATATATTTGATCAAACTTGATGGAATTATTTTGTGCACTTACATTTAGTTCGTGTAGTTAACAAAGGAGCATCACGGCAACTCACTTTCTAAAAAGAGATCTCCATCAACTATAACCCGAAGGAGTTGAATAATTCCCAATGAAACATAACTAATATTATGAGTTATAAATTAGACATTTCCAATTCTGTAACATCCGGAGTATGGGATAATTAAAATATACTCTACATTAAACTCCCCAAGAGTTAATATTTTATCAATAAAGACAATGCATTATAACGATTCGCTATGATGCTCCATTTTGCATCAATATAGTTCTATTTTATTATGACATTTTACCCATATTGTCTCGATACATTGTCGATATAAAAAATCTCTTGGCCTACCTCAGGAAATTAACAAACTTGGTCAGCAAAAGTTGACTTAATTATCAAACGAAGGCAAAACAAGAGTCTACACAGCATAGCAATGTATAAATTAATAACAATATAATTGTTATTACGACACTGAGCAATAAAACAATGGCCAGATACATTGTTTAGTGGTTACCTAGGAAACAAATCTGCACAGTTAACTGTTCTGGAATGAATTCAAAATTAAATAGCAGTTTTTGTTGTTAAGTGCTCAAAACTTTAATTTAATAACATTTTAAATTCAATTTATGTTTCTTCTCTTGCATTATATAAACCATTGTTAATTAAATATAATTAAATTGAATTAAAGTTAATGAACAAACATTAAACCTGATCTTCTCAAAGCAATATCATAAATTATTATTTTAATTTACTAACTGAAGTTCTATATAACAAATTTGAAGAAAAAATCACTTTATAATGATGAATGTAATTTCTTTTCCGAAAAATTATTTTTCTTATCTAACGTTTAATTTTATAATTATGGGTTGAAGGTAAACCTTCAACCCTTTCAGGAGAAATTTTGGTTTCATGAATCTAAGTAACTTTACAGATGCAGGAGCCTCATTATAAAAGCTAATTTACAAAACTATAAACTTGTATATTTGTTGACAAATAACAGATAAAAGTTCTCAATAATATTAGGAATGTCACAGAGTTTGAGAAAATGTTTTTTCGTTTCCTTTAATTTCATGTCAAAACAGGCTTATTCTTTAGATTCTATATAATCTGTAAAACGTATTATTTTTTTCGAGTCAATTGCCATCTTACGGGCCACAACTTTATCACTTTTCTGAATAATTGTATTCCATCAGTATCTGAGTTTTCGTAGTAGAAACCCCCACATTAAATATTTTCAAATTGCAAGTACTATTGTCTAAGCACGTCAGATGCTTCTATTACAATTTAGCTATTATTCCGCAGAGCCTATCTAATTATTTTTTGTTCTTTTTTGTATAAAAATCATTAGTTACCATGTTGGTAATTATGTACAACTTAATATACCTATTTACTGCTTTACCTGCATGTCTATCAAAAATGTATGCCTTGTTTTAATGTTATTTCGTGGTTTAAATGCCAAACTAATCTCCCTGCTATGGGGGCGACATGTTGCCCAGTTAATATATTACAGCGCTTAGAAGCGTAACAATAATTACTCGGGCCCGCCTGCAAATATTAAATTTAGACCCCCTGAAACAGAACATATTTCTGACCCTTCCGTCTTAATTTAGGGAGTTCAAGAAAATTTGTATAGGCCATTGATACTGTACTTTATCACAAAAATACCTTCAGGATATCCGGAAGGTTACGTTCACTGTAACAACATCCGGAATTGCCTGTTTTCGAAACTTTCGCCATATTTGAGTGCCATTTACTAAACAAAAATAAATTATTTTTTGACCTTTGGAAGCTAATGAATTTTACGGAAGACGCTGTCTCAGTCACCGATAATTCCTCTACTCTCCAGAAAGAAACCAGTACATCCCGAAGTGTTTCTCGAACGA
>JAGDQP010020609.1:0-12786 GCA_022664845.1 Lepisma saccharinum | reverse complement strand
AGTAGCTCCAACGGAAAGCTCCAGAGATCTGGGAGGACACGGGCCATAATCGGTACACTTATTACTACACCTTATTAGTGTTGTTCGAAATTGAAATAAAGCAGGCAAATGCATGAAACACTTTAACGTTATGTTTGTACAAGTGCAGTGTTAATTAGTGACATGAATCATTGCAATATATTATATTATAACTGCAGTATAAGAACGCAGCTGTGAAGATTATATCTATCGTTACTGGAACGATAGCGAATATTGACCAGCATAGTCGGATGAATACAGTCAGTTGGAGAAGTGAAATTGGATGGCACGAACTTCATAGACAGGAGTTTTGTTAAGGAATTATGATCTACGATTGAAAAGTATTGGCACTGAATAGTTTTAATGTTACATATGATAGTACCTTTGTTTATATATCAATGTTTCCATTAAAAGCTATTTACTCCCTTTATAAAGTTGAAATTGTATTCTCAATAAAAATTCGGTTTGACTTTACTCGCAGCTAAATTGTTATTTGTTCAGACCCCACGTCATATATGGTGCCCAACGTGGGGCGTGACGATTGCCAATAGTAGTCACATACAAGATTGAGACTTACATGCCACGTATCCTTTCCAGAAGAACTGAAGCAAAACTTGAGTATAGGCGAAGCAGGTATAAAGATGAAGTAGTAATCATGGATGAGAGTAAAAGTTACTATCTGAGAAGTTCATGCGAGGATACGTGTTCAACTGCAAATTAGGATGAAAAGCAGAAACTTACTGCATGCTGCAATAACGTAAACAATACCAAGATCATAAGTTGCACCAGTTGTAAGAAGAGTTATCACTTGGCATGTGTTTGCATTGATGACCATAAAATGTCTGAAAGTAACTTACACAGCAAAGCGTGTTTGCTAGAAAGGGAATACGTGAGGTAAAACGCCCATGGGCTATTAACCACGATACCTACTGGGAAAATCCCCCACGTGTTTAACAAGATAGTTTCAGTTCATTCAACTTCCAACACTGCATTGCATCAGAACAAGAGATACCTATTTGTGCAACGTACATTCATTGGTTTTACTAATGTACCAGTGTAATCATTCTGTCTTCTTAAATTGAAATGTTCAAAAACAGTACATGTAACAACTATATACTTAATACGTTTAAATAAATCTGTATGTCTTCACTTTTTTCACCCAATCTCTTTTGGTGTCACCTTTGTCTTCCATATAATTGCGCTTTCACTCAATCATATCACTGTTGCCAACTCATTTTCCCTCACTGGGTTTTCACCCCCGTTTACACAATTTTCTGGTGTGCAACATATAGGCTCACGACGGGTTTATATACTTACGTGTATTTTACAGAGGCAACACAAACGTGTTCCAGAAGAAAGTTCAAAATGCAAAATGCTTAAGTAATTGTTGGCTTGAGTAATTCAAGCTGATGTGGCTACCGGTCCCCCATAATAAAACATATTGGATATGCTGTGTATTAATGAATTTTAAAAATACTTTTACATTCCTTTCGTAGGCGTAAAAGTTTCAATTAATTATTGTTGCATTTTTATATCATATTTTATATTATGCTAAATTTTTATTCAGTAGTATATTCAAAACAAACAATCCATTATGTTTTATTATGTATTATCTACTCAGCGGTAGGGGTGTCACGCTTGCCGAAGGAGCTCATTGTTGCCGGTTTTTACTCCCGATATTCAAATCCCGCGGCACACTAACGTATGAGTTGAAAACAATGTGGGAGACTTGGTCACTAGTAATATTTATAAATTCAGTTTCAAAATCTTTTATTGTAAGGTGTAAATAAACTCACATTTTCCTTATAAAATAAATGCTTTAAGCTGATGAACATTTTTATTGTTCCTTTTCAAATTCTTTCAATTGCATTTACTAATAAAATTACAATGTCTTGTAGCACACTTGTTGAGATCCACTGCTCTATATAATTATGCTACATCGCTCGTTAACTGAATAGTTGATTTGATAATTCGAATTCGTCAAACTCACCAATTAATTTTATTTTTACCTTTTATCCTTACCACACGGTATAACAATTAAAAAATATAAATATTTTATTCGTAGCACATCCCATCGTAAAAGGTTTTTTTTTTCAGAACAGAAAGTACACCACCTCGTCTAAGACAGAATATATATTAATTCTATGGCATATTTGAAAACCTTTCATTTGTACTGGAAAGTGCCTCTAAAAGTATATCTCTTAACGAGGCGAACTGACCCTTACCCACCACTATCGGAATGTACAACCGATTTAACTGGTATGTTCGGGAGATTTTATTTTAAACGGGTCATAGGAGAAAAAAGTCGCTGAACGTTCAATTGAAGACATTCAAATATTCTGTTCCGGACTCACCTGCCGAACGTACGGTTATGGTAACTGAACATATTTAGTTAAAGGTATTTAGTGAACGGAAACTATATGTTCAGTAAGAAATGTACCAGATATTATAGTGGCTGTTACTTGACGCATATAATAAAACAGTATTGACTAGCAAAATAACAGAGGTCTGGAGTGGGGTTCGAACTCACGACCTTCAGATTTAGCTTATTCACTTTGTTGTCCAACACTTTACCCCTGTTCCACAGTTTTTTCTGTTGAACAGAGAAAATTTTACTGGTCATTTTATGTTATGAGAACAGCTTCTGCAGTAAAGACATTTATGTAGACTTTAATTATTCGAAATTTGAAAATTTTATTAATTGATCCTGTGTTAGAATAGAGCTATGAAGAAGACTAATTTGTGATTTTACAGGAGTGAGACACGTCAAGAGTAGCATAATGACGTTTACTTCAGTGTTCGTGTCGACGACATTTCTCAAACAAAGTGGCTGCCAATTTCCAAGACATTCAGTTAATATACTTTCCATTGGTTGTATGATTGCAACAACTATAACTGCCCAGTTACGTTCTCCTCATGACGCATTTGGTGCCTGTGTCTGTTAACGTTTAGTAACAGTTTGCATAATACATAATAACTGGCATCAGACATGTTTTGTTGGAGTTCAATCAAATATCGTTCAGTTCTTGGTACTATGTTGTTCAGTATCCGTTACTCTAGGTAACCAAAACCCTTTTTACCATTTGGGTTTCACTGCATGTACCATACACGCTGGCTCTGGTACAGTTCGTAGTATCAGATGTATTGTTGACGGTAGCAGGAAACCCTTAACTGGATCTGTTTAGTTATGGATCGATGTTTCTCCGTGTATGTTTTAATATCCCATGTTCTTTTTATAATCCTAATTACTATGAATAATTTTGCAAAACTCATATTTAAAGAGGAAAATTAGGTTTCATCGCTGTAGGAACTGCTCTGGGTAAATGTTTAGGGCGTCTCACTCAAGTACTTATTTCTAAAACGTAATATTCAAGTTCCACATACTTATAACAGAGATATTCAACATCTAAAAAAAAGTGCTACAGTTTAATACAATATAATGTTTTATATACAAATTGAAAGAATAGCATACTCGGTCGTAGCAATAAAAACCATATTCTTGAAAACATCTGTTATCGTCTAACACCTACATGAATGATTATGATGTTAATCTACAAATTGTTGGAAATTTTATTTATATTGAAATTACAAATAAAAACCAATCGAGATCCAAATGAATTGGGATTGTAATACGAACTTTTCAATTTGAAATTGGGATTCAGTTGAAATTCAATATGTATATGAATTTAATCATTTAACAATGCAAATAGATAGAATTCATTCTTGTCCAAACGTGAGAAATTAATTTAGTAAAATGTAAAAGATGGCATAATTGTTGAATATTTGGAAGTTTTTAAATGTGATCTAAACAATTAAGGAAGCCATTTTCTTGGGTGGTAGTATTTCAATAATGATATTATTGAATTAATGTTGTTTGAAAGAAATTACTTTTTATACTAATTTTCAGTAAATGTTAAAATTGGCGTAAAGATGTGGCTAGCAGATCAATGTTATAAACCTGGTGTGTATCGTATAATGTCAGAGTTCCGATTAAGATTTAAATACCTATTATCTACATTTTGTTTTTTAGATCAGTGATTTGAATCTACCCGGGTGCAACACTACAGGTTAGTATTTGATGATTTTGCTCAAGCATCGTCCCGCTCAGGGCAGGGGAAGACCTGGGTTATTTTTAGGTGCATCTTGATCTGTAATTGTTCTAAGTCGAAGTCACGCTAGCGTTTATGAATTCACGTAAAGATAGCTGAGATAAAGAGTCTACGGGAAAATACAAACGAATACTTTTATTTATTTACAAACCGCCTTCGCGAACATCGGTTAATATAGTTCACTACGGGAGTTAATCTTTCTTCAAAGATCTGCTCTGTAATTGATTTCACTTCGTCTTTGAAGTTTACTACAAGCTTAACTGAAGACGAAGGAAGAAACTAATTTGAGATTTGGCTTCAGTGATCTCTAAATACCATGACGTTTTGAATGGAAAGTGACTCTAAATTTGGACATATCAGCCTGAAATCTTGTGTCCCTATAGATTCATCTTATTGGACAATGTGCACTCATGCCATTTAAGATATAATTTCAACGACAACAGGTACAGAAAAACCGTGGATAAATTACTCTCACTGTAAGGAAATTTTGTATCATTGACACGGACATCCGTTACTGTTCTTTGAGAATATAGTTCAGCTGGGTTTTCTCACTCTGTGTTTGTTGTTACTGCAATTTTGAGATCTATGAGTCCTTAGATTCTAAAGGCAGTGTGAATGTTGATGAAGAAAAAGGGAAAATTTAAAGAAGCATGTAAATGAGAAATGTAGTTAATATTATCAGAGCAAAAGATAAAAAACAATATGTTTTTAAAAGTGGTACAGTCATTCCAAGGAAGAAATTCAAATCAGTAAAGGACTGTTGTAAACAATATATCTGTTAAAAACCGAAAAGCATTTTCCGCATTGTTCTGTCCATGATCGTTAAAAATTTAACTTAATATATATAGCGACAGTGATGATATTTTAAAAGGTGAAAGAACGCACTGCAACGCCGTTAACAGAGTTGAAAAAGAAAATTAGAATTTGAAATTCTGTCAAGTCATTCGTGGTTTTCGGAACAAACTTTCTGAACAAAATTGACATCTGTTGGTTACTTTTTTTTTTAAATAACTTGGATTTTGACTTCAGGGTGCGGTTAGAGTCGCAGCCCGGCTATTGGGCGACACTGCCTAGAGAACGTTGATAGCTACTTCTACATTAATCCAATAATTCACATATAATTTGATTTATGGATCATAATTGGAAGCCATGGGTTACAATATTTCAGTTGCAAAGACTATTTATTACAACGTATCAAAATATAGCTATGTATTTACAATTAAGAAAATTTTAATATCTTATTAGCTTCCATGTAATGTATTTACTACCGTAGTTTTGAGTATTTTGTACAAATAATAATTTCATCATTGACATGATTATGTTATTTCTGTCTAAGAAAGTCATTCCGTTTCATCTTTTGTACCAACACTCAAGAGGTGGCAGACGCAAAGGTTTTAATCCTTTTTGTTACATTTCAGAAGTGAACAATGTATATGAAACTAGATACTACCTTGATTTACGGAATTATTCTCTACTTTAACTCCCTTTACATGCTAATTTATAAACATACGTTATTATTCTGTCTTACTTTCATAGCTCAAGAAACAATTAATAATTTTACTCTCAACCTTATATTAAAAAACATTTTCTTCTGTTATTGGGTTTTAATTAACTATATTTTTTTGGTAATTTTTTGAGAAGTACTATTGGACGTCTTAGCCGAGTACTTCATTTGAATACATAATATTGAAGTTATATATAAGAACAATTGGACGTCTTAGCCAGTTACAATATTTTAATATAAAATAAAATAAAGTATATTAAAGTGAAAGAATTATTTACAAGTTCGATCGTAAACAACCCTTTTATTGAAATACATCTCTTTTGACAATGCATCTGCATGAATGACGATGTAAAATTCGTCATGCTCTTGGGATTTAAAAAAATTAAATTACATGTTAAATATATGAAGTTACAAATAAAATTTCATCATTTTCAATGTGCCATCTGGTGCCTCTTAACATCCTTTACGAATATGAGATAAGGTGGTTAATAAAACGAGTTAATCATTCTTCAAAGACTTTTCACACTGTATGTGTATTAACGTCTCTTCCTGACCCCGATAATGTTTAGTCCTTATTTAATTTGACTTTGTGTGTCTGTGAATGTACCATATTTAGCTTTTCTACTGAAATAGGTAGATAGAACTTTATTTAAGATATAAGTAGATACTTCCATTTACATTACCAGTAAATTACCATATCATAAGGGAAGAGAAAGTCACTTGAAATTTCACTTGAGCACTTCTATTGAGTAGATTGATTTTGCTCGGGTGCCACACATCATTTTCGCATGTAGTTTTATACTATAACCATTTAAGTGAAACTTACTTAATAGTAATTTTGCATTTTCACCATATTTATCCCCTTGACTACTGAAACTCATACTAACGTGAAAATTGTTGCCAGAAGTTAACTTTACTTTCTTCGAACATGCATTTCAGTACGTACTCGTCGTGTCACGTACATGTTTAAATAACCAATTGGATAACTAATGCTAAGGAGTAGCCATATGTCAATATCATTTATCTATTTGAAAAAAGAACGCAGGTTAATTTCCCCCATGTTGGCAATTTTTTTCAAGAGTTACACTACAATTTCCACTAGATTGTTTGCAAAGAGGAAATTAAATATTTTTCTTAGCTGATGGAGATTTTTACAGATAATTTAAAAGTATTTGAACTACAGTTTCTCAGAAATTATTATTTCTATAATTTCTAATTCAACTTGTTTAACTGACATGGAGACTTACTGAAGTATATATCACCGATTTTAATGAAACTTTGCATACTTGTAGAGCATCAGAAAATAATCTACAAGTATTTTTTATTTCGGCAATAATGCGGATTTAAAGGTTGAAACCACCCTCTGAACGTTAGAGGTAGTCTCCAAGCATAGACAGAAAAGAATCATTTAATGTAGAAGAAAAAATACTGCCAGGGGTTTAGGAGAGTCCAAAACAACCTCTTTCAATCTAAAAATATCCCTTTGAAAGCATCACATTAGGGGAAAATTAACATCAAGTCTTGTGCGATCATGGTTTCAAGAGTTTTTTCTCCCAGCGTCTAATGAAAAGCCCATTTTGTTATTAGATTCGTTGAGTGGTCACAATTCATCAACATTTGAACCTATTTTACGAACAAAAGAGTACCTCAAAGTAGAAACCATTCCTACTGGAACAACTGGTAGGATTCATCCTCTTGATGTGTTCATCTTTAGGCCTTGGAAAAATTTAATGAGACATTTTTCTAACATTGCCCTTCTCTACAACTATAACATAAATTTACATCTCACTAATAATATAATTAAGATCCACTCACGGATTCAAAATCAGTTTTCGTCCCCCAGATTTGCAAATCTTGTTATGTATGCGTGGTACAAAAGCGGGTATTTGGAAGAAAAACCACCTGAGTTTGACAATCCCGTAACAATGTGTTTCAAAGATTGTGCAGCATTTTGCGATTTGTGCACAGTTATTGCCGTAATAAGTTGTGCGTGGTGTAAACAATATTTATGCATCACACACATCTTTACGATATCATTACTGTAAAACGTTTTCACTATAAATTAATAATTGTAACAATTGATCATCTAATAAGTTCTGAAATAGTGAGAGGCGAGGGGACTCACTATAAATAAGCACCCCGAATAGTGAGAGGTGACAAGACACACTTTAATGAAGCATCTCGTTAACATCAGTACAGGAAGGGGCTTCAAATCGGTCTGCCACCTTCTCGCAGTAACCACTCCCAACTATAATTGTTCTTCGTTAGCTGCAAAGCATTTCAAACTGTAATGTCTGTAATTTTAATCACTATATTGGAACCGCCATTTTGAATTTTGTACTTTCGACGTCCGATTCTGTATCAACTGTCCCAAACCTTCCTGGCAGTATTGTTTCTTCTACATTAAATGATTGTTTTCTGTCTATGCTTGGAGACCACCCCTAACGTTCACAGAATTATTTCTACCCTTAAACCCGCACCATTGCCGAAATAAAAAATAACTGTCGATAATTTTTCGATGTTAGACAAGTATGCAAAGTTTAATTCGGTGAGTTACAGTTCCGTAAGTCTCCTTGTGAGTGGGGTTGATTCATTACATGTTGCCCTTCAAGAGTCCTTCGATATATAAATCCAAACTGCCGATTACGCTGGCAGATGGATCATATATTAAAAATATTGCGATATAATTGTACATTATTTAACACACCAACGTTATTCATAAAGGGAGCATAGCACAAGCATCTCATTTTAAAACTTAGGGTAGTCCACATAGTCTCCCTGGTTACTAAGATCAAAACATTTCTAGCCTATAAGATAGGTAAGTGAAACATGTACAAAATTACTAAACAAAATCATTGTTCTGCCGTATAATCTTCAGAAGAGTGTACCTTCAGATTTCAGAGAGTTTTGCTTCACTTTCTACATTTTCAGATTTTATACTAGCTGGGATCTAACCCACGACCTCCCTAATGCTACGCCAACGCTCTACCAATGAGCCACGAAGGTTCGATACCAAACAAAGAAATTGATTTTAAATTTGAGAAGTCATTAACCTTGACTCTTTGTCCAATTTTAGCGCTAGTCACAGTCTCGTATATAAACTGGACATATTTATATATTTTATCGCTGGAAGGTATATTTTTAAATATGCTGGATCTACGATATATTACAAAAAGCCATATTAGCTACTATTGAAATATAACGGCATTTTAGGTTTTGCTTTTATTTTTTTTAAATATAAAACCATGTCTACCTTAATCTCGTGAGGTGGGTAAGTTGAACTACCTTACGGGTATTTTCCTAGTGTGACTGAGGAAATACCAAGTTTAGGTTGCCGTTTTGATCCTTCACTAGGCGTTTTGATAATTTAAACGAACAATCTACCAACTGAACTGGTTCAGTTAAAACCAGTAGTTAACGTATTTCGTTGTAAATTGTATTTAATATCCCTCTAGTTTTTCAGGAATTCTATTATTTTTGGTAGTCATCGTTAAGAAGGTGGTCTTGAGATGCTCTCAAGTGGTGCAGTAAGCAACAGAACAATAGAGCCCCCCGAATTGTGTTCACGACTGGCTTTTATATAGTTTCTAAAGAACATTTTATATGTTAATAATTGCGTGCGTTTCCCTGTAGCAAAAATAGTAATAATAATTTTTAACCAGGGATTCTGCTAGAAGGTGGGTTAACAGGGTTTAAATAGAATTTGAATTGTTTCTATTGATTTTGATCGTGTTTTATGTTGATGGTGTTCAGTGTTCACCGAATTATTGTGAATATTATGTTTGTTTAGTTGTGCTGCAGTGACCTTCCACAGGATAATAACGAAATTGATGACTAGTGATATAAAAAAGCTGTTTAAAGACATTTTTTCTTAAACAATTCATACTAAACTGTAAAAAATAATTTTGTTTATGCATGACTAGAAACAAAAGCATGACGAGCGCCAGTTCAAGTATATAAAAAGTGACTGTATATGAAAGAACTCCCCATGCTTTTCTTTTAGTCATTCATAAACAATTTTTTTTTACGTTTTAGTACGAATTGTTTAAGAATAGAATGTATTTAAAAAGCTTTTTTATTATTTTTTTCTCAAGCTGTTTTCTGAACCAAATCGTAAAGTGTTCTGCTACCAGCAGAACCCCATATCATTGCTGGTTAGCATTTATTTTAGGGTAAAGAAGTATGTATTAAAAATATTAAAATATGCTTTTAAAACATAAATATTTAGAAATAAATGTAAGTAACAATGAAATATTGTATTGCAGCCCGACTTAACGTAGCTGTGCAAAATTTCATCATCCAATGTCGTTGGGAAATGAGTTAAATTAACGTTGTCAAATTTGAAGACATCACAAATCTTTGTGAACTTGAGAATAGAATGCAATAGACTCTATTAGTAAAGATAAGATGTTGGGATTCATATAGCAAATAGAACATTGGAAGAAAAATAGACAAAATAATTCGTAATTTCAATAATTTAGAATTGCATCCAATTATTCAAGTTAACTATGTTTACATCGTCTGATAGGTTCACAAGAGTCCCCGCCTGACAGAAAGGGGCATACTAAACTAGTACAAAGTTCCTGCAGGTGCACTTTGGATTCATAGAAATTGACCAATAGAAATAATTAAGGTTCCAAAAACTAGAGAAATGTGTCAACACTGTGATAATATATTTAACATAATGATTTATTGCCTTTGAACTTAATGGGTTGGATTAGGCCGGGATGGATTAGGCAAAATACGGGGAAATATCTCCCAGGATCTTACTTAAGGCAGTATCCCGGCAGTTGCCTGGTGAAACTGTAGGAAATCCTGGAAAACTGTCGATCCGAAGTCCGTGACTTTACCGCCTGAACCATAAGAGCTGGGCACATGAACATTCGTTTTAATAGAAATGCATAAGGCAATATACCGGTAATGTAAATCAAGGAGGTAGAACGTTCACAGAAGTAAAAACGGAATCCAAGGAACGCTTTGATAGCAGGATAACTTGAGCACAGCCTTGGTAGCAAACACCCCTATTGTGTATTTAATAAATTTGAGTTGAACTGATATAATTGGTGCAAAGAAATAATAGTTATACACTGATGATGCAGAAAGACAAACTAATTTAAAAAAAACAGTCTTAATTTAAATAACATGCTATTAGAGTGTGAATAATTAAACCCGGGTTTTTCTCATCTCTTTAAATTGGGTAAATTTACCTTTTAATACAAACTATACTTTTTATATTAATGTGTATCTTAATACTCACCGGCTTCTATGATGAGCGCTCATAGATTATTTTAACTGTGACAACTAATGTTATTTGATTCTCATCTACACATTATTTGAAGAAAATATGATTGACTGAGTGTAATTGTTGGCTTTCTAAAAAGGCCAAATAAAGACATTTATTTTAAAAAAAAGGTTTATTTTCTTAATGTCTGAAGTGTTGGAATCACAGTATCTCCATTAGTAGAACATTAGCTTCGCATTCAAGAGGTTCTAAATTAGATACCGGTGACCAAACAGTGGCCAATACTAAATATAATATAGATGGCGATTGGTATATCAGATATGAGACAAACAGGTGATTCAACATATTATCTTGGGCACTACACTGTTTATTGTTTTAGATCAAATTGTCAATGGTTAGGATATGACGAATTAATGGCCAACAAATCTCGATGAAGCTGCAATATCTCCACTCCTTATGAGTTACGAATTTATACCATGTAATATATTGAAGATTTGTATTGTGTAACATAAAACATAATTTGTGATGTTGAACTAAATTGACAGCTTTGAAATAATAAATTGTAATTCAGGTAGAGCTTTAGTTTTAGTAGAAAGTTCTTTCTATTGTCAAATTCATGATTTTGTCGTACAAAAGAACCAAAACAGTTTCCATATTCACTAAGATTTTTCGGGTTCAGAAATTTCTTTTTAATGCTATCCTATATAGTCACGTACCGATGAAACAAACTTTTCAGAATGGTGGATGAAGTTCTGATTGTCTTTTTTTTTTAATAATCAGGATTCAACTTAAATAAGATGTTGAAATAAACGTTACCTGACCATTGTAATGAATTGCATTTTTATTTAAGACAATTAGGCAGCTTTTGGTCAGGATAATGGACAAATATTTAAAACAGCACTATGTATATTTCTCCAGATTTGTTTCCAATGAAACTGAGGCTGTGATGCCACTTGTTTACTAATTACCTTTTGTTCCGACTAAGTAATTTGATATGCATTTTTAACTTGCGAACGAATAGTTGCATTTTGGTCATACTTGATGTAATTGCTTTTCAAGATATGCTCACATAGGTATACTAAATCTTTTGGAATTTTTGCTTAGTAAGGGGTGGTACAACAAAACCTGTTTGCATTATCAACTATAACCCCAGCTTTTTACAAAAATGTCATTGTCAACATGAAGCTTATGAAACCAGTTAATGAAGTATAATACAAAACATTTCTTCATAACATTAATTAATTCTAGACCCCCACGTTCTCGAGGTTTTGTTAGAACATATAAAGGAGTTTTAAATACATGTCATTTCTAGATAAACCCATAAAAAGCTGCTTTCACTTGTCTTCCATTTTCTTCTGATGAAGGTAACAATTGGCCAATGCTGCTATGTAAGTATTTACAATCCAAACTCTCTCTTGCAAACAGAGATCTCTTGAGTTTCATTGATGACATGTAACATTAACTCGAGTAATCTTGCTCCAATTTCTTGTGATCATGTGAGATGTATTCTCACAAAATTCTACACCGAATATTTTCACCTGATTTTCATATTTAAATGATAAATTAGAATGTCGGTTATCCCTTGCGTCAATTGTGAGTAATTTAGTTTTTCCATATTTTAATCGAGCATCACTCATTGCACCATATGATATCATTATTTCTAATACACTTTGTGTCTTATTTGTATAACAGAGGCATGAGATATAGAATAAAAACCAGCATGGGCTGAGGACATTAATGTCGGACAGGCTGTTTACTTCAGAGCACGAAGTGCTTTGCAAACGAGATTTACATGATGTGTACAGTGCTTGCCTGAGCTTGTTGAATAATAGAATTTTCAAGTCCAACATATCTGATAATGGTGTTTAAATAATTATGGTTAACGAGATTGAACGCGCTCTTGAAATCAATAC
>JAGDQP010020608.1:2336-33017 GCA_022664845.1 Lepisma saccharinum | reverse complement strand
GTTTCTATTTTGCATTCTCTGTTTTGTCAGAATAAAATCAGTCTCATTACTTACTTGTCGGACTGTGTACATCATAGTAATTATCGCTGTGGAACAAATTAATTCGTTTACCCTCAGTGGGGCCTTCAAGTAGCACCTTCTCACCAGGTAGACCATCATGCAATATTAACTTATACTCAGCTAAGTGCTATTGAAATTTCCTCATTTCATCTATAACCCTGCCACCGTTAGTAAAATCCGCATGGGTCTTTTGGCATACACTTCTTTCGATATAAATTTTGGCCACTGCTGACGATACTTATGTTGCTCCTTTTTACGCTTGGCGTTAGCAATTAACAATACTGCGACAATCAGGATATGATCTAGACAGCTACTATAAGTGTTTTAATGCGCACTATATCGCGGTTGCACGTTATATATTCTGAAGTAGTGGCGAAATTTTGTTTTACACGACCGTCGCCCGTAGGTAGTTCGATATGTCTTTTATTCACAGCAGCTCCCCAATTGTCCTCACGATGCTTGGTTAACACCAACATTTTTGAGTCCCCAGCGGAAATCCAACCCGGGACCGCTCGCACTGAAATCGAGCACGCTACCGACTAGGCTACGCAGAAGCAAAAGATACATATTTAATGAAAATAATGATTCAAAACATTCAGTTTCCCAAGATTATAAAGAAAATTATTACATATGGAGGACAAGAAAACAAAATTGAAGAAACACAGACTGAAAAAAATAGTTTGTCACATCGTTTGGAGTGAAGCCAGCAGAAAAGAAAATAGACACCGTCAGAATACTTCTCATTATTCATAGAAAATGATAGTATTTTCCACATCAAAACCTCCGCAAATATTTACATGAATAAAATCAGCCAATTCTTCAAGAAATAACGACGTCTAACGGACAATACTCATAGGAATCGTTTGGGTTTAATTTATTAACCAGAGGCTCCTGTCCTGGACAGGGAAATATAAATTTTAAGTTAAATTATACTTCATTCTTCTTCATTATACTATAAAGTGCAATCAACGACAAACACATTATTTAAAATATAGGTCAATTAAATTATCTGAGATGTTTAAACAACCCGTGCGACCACGAATGTTACAAAATGGAGCTCGACTAATAAGGGTTAATAGTAATGATCATTATTGAACATATGAAAAGAGAAATAGGATATTGGAACCCCAATACAAAACCTAGCTAAGATAAATAATAAGAACCAATTTTTGAACATATTAAAAGAGGAAATAGAATATTGAAACAACAATACAAACCTAGCTAAGACAAACAATAGGACAGGAAGGCCAAGTGACATGTTGAACATTGAAGTGTGATAATAATCGAAAACACACATATTCATGTTCACTAATTTTAAACATGCATCTCACTTCCCAATTAAAATAAATTAACTCAGTGGCGGTAATTTATCCGTGATGCCTTGTTGCGCAACAACCATTTTCTTAAATTGTTTTTACTTCAATCACTCTGAAATATAGAATATGTAATAATATTCAATAAATTCCCAGCAATTCAATGAAATCACAACTCCCTACAGAGGCTCTCCTTCTGCTGAATGTTCGAGTGAATATTCTAATATCAATTACCACTGGGGATTGCGAATTTGTAGCGGCCAAGCAACGAACAAGTTTTTCTACTAATTTTTTCCCTCCTTTAGTAGGCGAGGGGATGGAAAAAATATTGCATCCGGAAGGTAGCATGTTCTCGTGTCTGCTAGTCTGTGTTTTATGTATATGTGTGTGTGTAAGAGAGAGAAATAGAGAGCGAGAGAGGGAGCGTGTATATGTGTATTCCTCCGTTTTGTTTTTTTGGTTGAGAGCGCTGGTAAATTGTTTTGTTCGTTCCTTTATGGGACAGAACTAGAGTTGCCAACTAGAGAAGATGAAAAACACCAGCCACAAAGCAGAACTGAGCAGCATGCTTTGGGGAAAATAATCCATTTCTACATTTTTCTAATCACTTCGACCCAGTATTGTTTTAAGTTCCTTACCTAAAGCCTGTAAATGAATAAAATAATAAAAGTCATATTGGCGATTCAATCCACTTCGTTACAGACCGCAGAACGGAATATTTTTGGATAATCTAAATTCCTGAAATATTCCGCGCTGTCTAGTACTATTACAAGCATGCAATTGTTGGAAAGTGTATGCAATAAAAAATCTTGACTTTGAATAGCGATAACCACATAATGCCATGTCTCATGTGCGACCCTCAAACTCTATGCAACCATACTGCTTAGTGTGGAAGCCGCCAGATCAAAAGTTTAAACTCGTTTTCTCACTTCAAGTCTAATCTTATGTGGACAAAATTTTCAGTACTAATTCAGTTTCATACGCTTCTTATTGCTGTGCAGCCCGTTTATTTATTTAAGTTTTAATTCTTGAGTTATTCATATAATAGAGAAAATACTAGTAAATGTTAGTAAATGTACTTGTAAAGTATTTGTTGAGTACAGGAATAACAGGAATCCAAGGCATGGTAAAAGAACATCACGCCACGGTCATACGTGTTAATGATCAGGATTACGAAATCAGACGACCACCCATAGTTGGACGCAATGACCGGAGGACATTCGCACTCGCAAACCGGAATTGAGCAACGCGAAAAGTGAATTAGATTGAGAAGGAATTTTCTAAAAGCTTGGTAATCAGATCAAAGTTGTAGAGTAAAATTAAGCCAGTGAATGTGGCAGTCGATTGGAAGTCTTGTTAGAGTCCGAACCAAGCTGATTCCGAGCTGCGAGCAATAGTGGTCTCCAAATATGAAAGTTGCCTTTATGAGATTTTCTTGTGTCTAACGCTTATTGTCGATCTTGTCTCTGATGTATTTAAATTATGTTAGACGAATTCAATTTGGCATTAGCTATGTTTGACAAAGACAAACTTATTTATTAATTGACGTAGGCATTAGATTATTTAGATTACCGACAATTTTAAGCATTGGCTTTGTAATGCCGCAATGACTAGTAACCAGTCGTTATGTTAAATTATTATGCCTTTGATTTCAATGTTACGAAAAGGGAATTCGAACTCTTTGATTCCAGATGTTTTCGTTACAATATCCTAGAAAGGCCCGACATTGTGGCATTATGCATAGAAACTAGTTGTTTTACTGAGCTACGCACATATGATCGATCGCTGTCTCACAACTGTAACAGAAGCACTCTAATTATGTGGACGTGAATTGGAGATTGGCCGTTACAGTTGGGTGACAAAGTCATCCCCCAAACTAGATGGGAATCGCAAATACTGGTGATTTATGTCCCTTCGAAGCGACATACACCAAATTGATGCAGTTCTTCAGCGAGCGTTTTAGTCCTGAGACCGATAACATAATATGTATAGTATTCTAGGTAAATATAAATATGACAAAAACCCGTTTATCACGACTAATGAACATGGTGGTAGGCTTGCCGGGATCTACCATTACTCAAACGTGGTTTCGATCCCGGAGCACAAATAGCTCACAAAATGCAAGTGTCAAATTTTAGTTGTAAGAATTGTTGTGGGAATATGTTAAGTTTAGTAAGCATTCAAAACAAACAAAATCGTCCATGGTAGAGGTACAATCGTCCCTGAAAATTTAAAAGAAACTATTCCTATTTGTATTCCATGTTTTAGCTTCCAATTAGGAAGCTGAAATTGTTCGGGTCATTATTTTCTGGTATCAGCATTGCTGTAAAATCCCACCCTTTGGTGTATTGCCCACCCTAGATAAGATTCAAAAGTTAAGATTGCTACAAGTTATGTATTTCTTTTTAAATTAGTAATCATGTGTTATTCAAGACGCAAGTTTGCAACACACTTAATATTTGCGAAACAAATGGTAGAATTACTATTTGACGAGGACGACATTGATGTCCAATTTTGTACGGAAATTGCGTGGTTCCCCGATTACATTGAGCAGGCAATTAGGGATAAAATTGTAGTTTACAATAACGTCGAACATATTTGGGCAGATGACGAAGCTATAGATATGTCGAACATAATATTTGAGCTTTATGACCAGGCCTAAGTTAGGGACAAATTGCAGGAATTACGGTACAAAATCTCACAGGTATCAGATATGGCCAATAGTGAGATAGGCGAGGACTTCATATTAAAGTCAACCATAATTGAGAACGAAAATGGTTTTATTGTAGTCCCTATGTCAATAGAACAGGAACCATGGTGGCCAATCGAAACAAGAAACAGCAATCGTAATAATGTAAATATTTAGTTTGTTAGACATGTATTTTTTTACGGTGTAGGTATATTTTTATACATAAAATAAAAACGAAATTTTAATAATAAATACGCTAAAAATGAGTCTTCCAAGCCATCGTAAAATAAAAGTTTTTGTAGTCTAAAGAACTCAGAAAAGTAAATGAAGTAATAAGAATAATAATGTAGTATAAACAAGTATAAAGTACAAGTTCAGTTTCCAGTTAAGTTTCATTTGTATGTATGTATCAGCAGCATAACGGGAAACGCAATGTTAGCGGAAATCACGATTTAGTACTATAACAAGTCTGCAAATTCTTATTTTTAAGCATGTTGACGGAAATGTAGTGTTTAATATTGAGCACGTAATATGTAGTTGTTTAAAATAGCTATGGCTTAAACATGTCACATGTTAGAATGTAAGTCGCCAAAATAAATAATAACTCGCATACAATTTTAGTGGAATTGGGGAGTTACTGCCCAATTCTTGCTGGTCCACAAGATTTTTGATCCCTAAAGTATGTCTGTATAGGATTTTAATTTATTTAGGAGCGATCTACAAAATTTAGAGTTAAAAGCGTCTTATTTAGTAGTTAAGTACAGAGCGCAACGAAATTTTTGGTTAAAAAGTGAATTAAGGTGAAATTTTGATTAGAGGTAGCCATAATGGAGAGGAATGGTTAGTAACATTGTTACGACTTATAAACTGCTAATTTATTTACGCAAAGGGTATATGCAATATTTTTTAGAAAAGTTAGGTTAAGCTTACAATAGTTATATGCGCTATTTTTAATAACACTCCACTGATTGTTTTTTGGCTAGATTTTTAGAAAATAAAGTTAATTTGGTTAGAAATTGGCATTGTGAGGTAATTAGACATAATTTTTACTGCGAACTATGAATGGAACTGCAAAATCCTGAGAAGAAGAATAAACCTTAATTTTATACACATCTTACCAGCGTTGGTTATTGTTATCTGCATACAAATTAAGCGGTCTTTGACGAAAAGCATACCGTTTTGACTTTCTCTTGATCTCCGTTCTATTTTTAGGAAGAGCGTTTTTTTTTAAAACAGTAATTTCCACTTAGTCAGTGTGAGATTAAGTGATCGAATTCACAGGTATAAATTTTACTTGATTAAGTAATTTCCTTTAAGCATATAGCGAGAAGCTCAGCTAAGCCAGCATTGTTTGTTCCTGAAGCTATTTAATTAATATTTCAAATTTAGGAATGTAGCTGATGTAGCAGTTGTAGTAGCAGGGAGGCCCAAAGATGGTAGCACATACCATTTAGTTAAGTATAGTAAGTTAGTGTGTGTGAATGTTTCTTGAACTGAAAGATATTTAATGGACAGTGATATCAGAATATATACGAACTGTTACTAATAAAAGAAATAGTTTATATGTGTGTTATTGTAGATAAGCAAACGCTATTAGATTACTGCAGAATACTTAAAACGAACATGTCTCTAAAATTTCGTAAACATGTAAAAGCTTACAGAAATACGTATATGAAGGTGATAAATGGAGCCAAATTAAAGCACAATTCAAACTTAATATCACATTCAAAAAATAAAACGAGTACGATGTGGAAAATTATTAATTCTAATTTAAAGAAAAGCACCACTTTTGAAACCGAGCCCTAAATATAGAAGGAACTCTTATAGAAGACCCTAAAATCATAGTTCGGAAATTCAATGATTTTTTGTAAATAATCCCCCTATCAATGACGCTCAAACACATTAACCATTCTCGAACACAGCGAAACATAACTCTACTCTTTTCCTTGAGCCTACTACGCCAGCAGAAGTAGAGTGTGTCATCACCAGCCTCTCGAACTCCAGTGCAGCAGGTGTTGATGACATCCCAACAACTATCGTAAAACAGTGTTCTCATTTACTTAGATATCCTCTTTGGTCACTCATTAATGAGTCATTTCTAACGAGCATCTTTCCGTCCCCCCTAAAACTGGCCCGAGTGATTCCTATTCATAAAAAAGGTGACACTTGCGATATGAAAAACTATCACCCTATGTCTATACTTCCTGTTTTCTCTAAGATATTTGAACATGCTATGCTTCGAAGATTTAAGTAAATACCTTCTTTCCAAAAATATTATATCTAATTCCCAACACGGGTTTATAAAAGATAGATCAAGAGAAACTGCCCTTTCCTCTTACTTGGCAAATATTGTATTAGGTATGTTTATTGGTTTATCTAAGGCATTTGATAATGTAGACCATACTATACTTCTAGATAAGCTACAGTGTTATGGCATTAGAGGAAATGCACATGACTGGCTTCGCACCTATCTAAGGAATATGTATCAAAGTGTTCAAGTGAAGAAAACTGAAGATAACGAACTACACACATACACATCAACAAATACAGTATATTAGTAACAAAAGGCGTTCCTCAAGGCTCAATTGTCGGACCACTTATGTTTGCTATTTATATTAACGATCTGCCTAATTACATTCTCCCTATCAAGAGTCTCTTGTACGCAGACGATATCAATGAAATCATAACAGGACAGTCAACAGAAGAGGCTAAAAAACTTACAACGACAGCAAATGAAATTAAAAAGTGGTTAACATCAAACAAACTGACCCTGAACACGGACAAGACATTGATCGTAAACTTCCATTTTCCAGGCCAGCCTAAATTGTTTACCCAGGCCACTATTGATTCGACTTCAATAAACTGCTCACAAACCATTACATTTTCAAGCTGTGACAATAAATGATACTATAACCTGGGATGATCATATAACAAGTCTGAACCGTAAATTGTCTTCTCTTTGTTATGACCTTTATACGTTAAAAAGTACTGTGACAACCCAAACATTACTAACAATATATTATTCAAAATTCTATTCCTTGATTAATTTTGGAATCATAATGTGGGCAAACTCTAGTAAGTGCTTAAATACATTTCGGCTACAGAAGAAAGCTCTAAGAATTATTTATGGATTAAAAAGAAATTCAACATGTATACAAATTTTTCAAAACTCAAAACATCCTGACATTATCAAGCATTTACATATATAGGGCAGTATCGTTCATTGCACAGAATAAATAATTATTTCTTCAAACCAAGGATGTTCAGAAACATTACACTCGTCAAACCAATAACTTGATCATTGTCTCTCAAAATTATGCTGGCTTTCACAAACCTACATATGTAAATTGTATTACACTCTATAATAAGCTACCTATAAATATTAAATGTGTACCAAACCTTAATAGATTTAAATCTGAACTTTGTACGTTCCTTAAGAGCAAATGTTACTATTGTGTAGAGGATTTCTTAAATGATACGTAGAAATTGTATTTACTCTGTAATGACGCATGCTATACTTACTCGAGGCACAGCCTCAGCATTGCAAGTCTATGCAGAAGAAATAAATTATGAATTATTATGTGTAAGTGTATGTGTATATCTTTTAGTAGTTTATTAACAGCCACACCATGTAGTGGAAAGCAGTGGTTGTCACAGCAGCTAAAAAGAAGCAAACAAACTGGGTAGGAAACTCCTTTCCTTCCACGTAATGAACTGGAACCAATAACAGAAAGTTGGTGGAGGAAGTTCCCTACCTCTCACATTGAAAGGGAGTAAGTTGGTTGTCGTTGAAAACAGATGCTTCAACAAAGAACAATGTTTTTGATATCAGGAAGCTGGGTGTTTCAGTGAGAATATTTGGTGGAGGAAACACCAGCCTCCCACGAGCTTGGGGAGATCGCAGTGCCTGTGAACTCCCACGTAGCTATAACACTTGGTGGAGGGATTGCGCTCTCTCCCACGGGCCTGGTGGAGGCTTTAACAGCCTCCCACTGGGTAAATATTGGAGGAGGTAACTTGTTTGCCTCCCATACAGTGGAAGCTCACAAGTGTGATTCGGCAGTTGCGAATACCATCTATCGAAGAGTATCGGTGGTGTCGCGGCCTGGAAGTAGATGCAGTATTAGGTCACTACACAAGTACGGTCGGTTATGCAAGTACCAGGTCACTGCATAAGTACGGTCGGTCCACGGTCCCTCTTACAGAATATTATGAGACTCAAGCTGCGGATACGCCTGTAGGGCTGAGAGAGAGGTGCAGTACATGATAACATAGGTTCTTATTTGGATATTGTCGCTTTGTCCGTCAGAGAGAATTGGATGGACAAGATGACCCGGTCGTGTACGAAGGACCAAATGATGAAGGCAGACAAGCAACCGTTTTCAAACAGTGAAAATGCAGATTGTTGTCACGGCGAAGAGGCGGTTGGTGACACGACCCAATGTAGTAAGAAGGTTCCAGTTGAAAGTAAGATCAATTCGTTAAAGGATTTGTGGAAATGTGACGAATGCAAGAAAAGAACAGTGGAAACCATGGTTAAGGGACTTCCACCGGGTGAGCCAATGAATTTCAGCCTGATGTTGCAGGCACTAGAACGCATGGAGTCGTCAAAAGGGAAACACTAGAACACATGGAAAAGTCAAATAAGGAGGCACTAGAACGCATGAAGACGTCAAATGCATCAATTAGTGACAAAATAACTTCCGTAGCATTAGTTCAGAAAGAAATAAAGGAGGCTCAGAACCAAGTAAGAGATCAGATAGCGTTAGTTCGGGACCAGGTGAGATGCGAAGTATCCTCTGTTCGGAACCAGATTACTGGCGAATTCGAATTAATAATAAAAGAAATAAAGTCTCTTCGGGATCACGTGAGAGAACATTTGAGGTCGTTAAATACGAAATAAGGTCATTCAATGAGGAAATGACGTTGACCAAGAAGGAAGTAATGTTACCAATAACGAATGAGAAAACTATGTGTAAACCGGAAATTTCAGGGCGTATTAGTGAAAGGGGAGAAGAAACTGTCCAATGTTATAAAGAAAGTCGTGAGGTATCCGAAGAACTTCACAGTGAAGCCAGAAAGAATGGAGTGCAACCAAAGAATCGTATAAGTCAAGTAAACGCACTTGCCAAAGGTCAATATGAAGAGTCAAGAGATTATCAGAAACACAGCGATGAGTTACAATAGTCTGACGATCGGATTAGCGAAGAGCGAAGAAAGGTACGTCGTTCACCCGTCAGTCTGAAGCATAGCCCAAAGAGTAACCGAGATGTGAGAAGCCCGAGTAGCGATAGTGGTTATTTCGAAAAACAAATAAATAAAGAAGATGAAGACACAGCCCGAAGGCGTCAGAGAAGAGCGTCGCGCAGGAAGAAGGATAGATGTACCCCACGAGATATTCACAGAACTGAGGAAAATGATAAGACTACAAGAAGTTCGGAAAGATCAGCATTGTTGTTAGAAAGCAATGACGGTATTGACAATAGACATGATGAGTCAGGATATGAGTCAATGAAGTTTTCGTCTGACGAGGAGCCTGGAGTGGACGCTAGGAAGGAGTACCCATCGTTAGAGAGAAGACAGGTTAAAGAGCGAAGACTGTACCACCGAGATATATGGAAAAGTAGAACACGGCCACGAAGACTATATCACAGAGCTAGATGGAAGAGTATAAATATAGTCCACAATCTCGAAGATTCTATCACAGAGATGGAGGGGAAGGCAAAAGTACGCGATTTCGAACACTGTATCGCAGACCAAGATGGAAAAACAGAAGAACACGATTTGAAAGACCTTATCACCGAGATAGGTGGAAAAATAGTTGGATGCTATTTCGAAGATTGTATCACAGGGACAGATGGAAAGATAGAACACGGTCGCAGAGTGAACCACTTGGAAGTTACAAAGGCGATGGAGATAAAAGAAGTTATGATTAGGATGAAAGTTAAGACGACTGCGGATCCAGAATTGGACAATTGCATGAAGGTTTTGAATAAGAAGAAGGAGATTAACATGTGTAGCGGCGAATTGAAGAAGATCAGAGACGTAGAGAAAACCTGGGAAGAAGTTTTCGAAGAACGAGCTGTGCTGTTTGAAGGTATGCAAAGTTATCAGTATAGGGAGGACGATGCGATGAAAGACAAAGGTTGGAGCGGGAAACGCTAATCTCGTAGATGATGTGTACCAGGAAGGACACAGGGAAGAGCAACGCAACGTGTGTAGCGTCAACGAGAGGCAACATGGGTCTATTGATGACAACGAAGTGGATGGAAGGTGCGCCCCCAGATCCGAGATGTTAGCAGAGGCTCAGCTTATGTACGCATCTCCTGAACGAAAGAGGAAGTTTTACAACGTACGCATAGAGCAGCGAAAAGTCTTCGATGGTTACCCGGGACAAATGAAGAATTTTGAGCGCATTATTAGAATGAATGCAGCCGACGCTAACAGGACAGAACATTGTCTGAGTCCCGCCTGTTACTCTGACGGAGTTGAATATTGGTTCGACACCAAATTACAATCAGATAGTAGAGGAAATATTTTTTTGTCTCCAGTTGTATGATGAATTATCAATGGAAAGAAGTTGAAAATATAATAACGCACTGAAGAATTTACTGATCCTTGGAGAATACATGATCCGTCAGAGTAAGAATATATGTAACGTGGATAAGAGACTTTATCTACGTATCGGGAAACCCAGCCAAGAAGTAGTGGAAATATTGGATCATGAGGATAGAAGAGTTTGTGGAAGATACTCGGAAAACTAATGTAAAATGTAGAATCCTAGTCCTAAAATATATCACGAGTTGAAAGCTGAAGTTATAGGCAGAGCATCAGTACGTCTACAGGAGAAGATAACGACGGCTACGGAAATAAAGGAAATCATTGTTAAAATAGAAGTAAAAGGTCAGCCAGATGAACGTTCGGACGGTCAAGATAAATTAGAAGCACGCACAGTTATGCACCAGGAAGAGGAGTTGCAACATGCGGCGCAAGCGTCGGTGACGGACGTGATGTTGAGATGGAATACACCTAATTTGAACATAGGGGACTTTACGTTTATGAAGTGCCTGAGTGAAAAGACTAAAGAACTCGATATAGCGAAAGTAGGGAATTAAGTGAAGAGCTATGTTCCGGGAATGACAGTTCAAGATATGATGTAAGAAGTGTTCCAGTTGCACTAGGATGACGACCTGCTGATGAGACCCTTTAGAAATCCCAGTTATGCGGAAGAGGAGAACAACGGAGGATAGATAGAAATCCTGCCATATTCAGACCATGCCCACTGAAAACTACGGTACCAGGGATCGGAGCCATATATAACAGGTGAAATTTTGGCTAACATCCCGCCTGTTATATGCACACCAAGTGTGGAGTAATTTACTGCCAGTTAGAAACAATGCACGGAAGGACTACGCCAACTCAACCGATGTAGCAGTTGTGGTAGCAGGGCAGCCCAGACACGGCAACACATATCAATTAGTTAAGTATAGTGAGTTAGTGTGTGTGAATGTTTCTTGAAGTGAAAGACATTTTATGGACGGTGATACCAGAATATATACGAACGGTT
Organism: Lepisma saccharinum; assembly: GCA_022664845.1. NCBI lineage: Eukaryota > Metazoa > Arthropoda > Insecta > Zygentoma > Lepismatidae > Lepisma > Lepisma saccharinum. The sequence goes on along the minus strand of JAGDQP010020608.1, from coordinate 21,388 downwards.
ACTAATAAAAGAAATAGTTTATATGAGTGTTATTGTAGACATATGTAAGTGAATGTATATGTCTTGTAGTAGTTTATTAACAGCTACACTATGTAGTGGAAAGCAGTGGTTGTCACAGCCATAACTAAACCTAGCCCCACCTGGGAGTTGTTAGTGCAGTATTGAGGACCTTGTGAAGCAATACGCACAAGCGAGAACACTGCGCGTACGATCTCATTAGGATCGACGGCAATTTTCATTGTCGGAGGGTGAAGTTAGCTGGAGACACCAGTCATTGCACAAAGACTGATTATTTCATCAGCCATTTTGATTCTCGTTTTCATCTTTTTCTCTCTCCTTCTTTCACGGGCTTCGGCCCCAGGACTGATTGATAATATGGCGGACTGAAAACACCCAGGACTTCCCCAAACGGTTCCAACACCCGGCTCATGGCGAACAGTTACTGGCAGAAAATCACGGCAAGACAATACAGCACCATCTCGTTCTCGGTCTCGTACTCCGGTCACACCCATAGGTAGGAAACGAAGTAACTCACCATCAACTAAGAAACAACACGTCCAAACGAACGCTAGTGACAACGAAAATGATCAAATGACTATTGAAGACTCAGCCTCAATCTCTCAGGAAAATGCGTATTCATTTCTGTTAAGCAAGTACGATACTAAATTTCAGAAGTCGAAACAAATTCTTACTCAGTTTTGCAAATATGTACCTCGTAAGACCATAGCTCAAATCATTCCCACACGGAACGATATGATAATTAAATCACCAGATCCAAACCTTGCAACATACATTCCAGACAAACACAACATGGAAATCTTTGGTAAATCAGCCACCATGATAAATCTAACTTCACAACGCACGAAACAAGATCCACCTCCACGAAAACCTCCGATGCTCTCCGTAGTGATACGCGGTGTCGACCCTACCTGGACTGAAGAGGAAATCACTGATGAACTGCCCCAAGAAAAATACGAATTCACATGCATTATTCGCATCAAATGCAATGCCGGTCCCACATATCTAGTACGTGTTCTAACTACTTCGCAGAAAACCATTAACGATTTACTTACCTTGGGAGCATTCATCTATCGTAACACCATAGGGGCGAACCATCACGCACTCCACCACCCATGCCTATTCGTTGCGAAAAGTGTCAATGCTACAACTCTCACCCTACATATCAATGCACCAATCAGCCTAAATGTGGTTTCTGTTCAGGTAATCACCCAACCCGTCAGTGTTCAAACCTTCAGCTACCTATTAAATGCTCTACTTGTAACCAATCACATCCGACCTACAGTTATCAGTGCAAAGCTAGACCTCCTCCTGAACCAGCCAAACCTGACCTCATAGTACCTCTCAGAGTCTCACAACAAACTACCGAACCTGAAATCAACATCGAAAAACATCCAATTTTATCTCAAGCAATTACCATCGAACAGCTATTATCATTCATCACATTAACGTTACAAAACATCCAACCTGCTCATAGACTTCATATTCTCGAACAAGTTCAAACTGCCGCAAAACAAGTATTTCAGGTGAAATTTCATGCAACATATTCGGGTATGTATGTACATTTCGTTACTGTTCCACCAAAACCTGTTAACTAATCATACCAACCAACTCATCATACATTTAATTATCGATTTGGTCATACTATTTGTAAACAATAGTTCACTTACAACACACAAGCCGCTTTTTCAAGCACTTCTACTCGAAGAAAAAGCACACGCATTTCTCCTCAATGAAACTCATCTCATTGCCACATCACCTTGCAAAATCCGTGGCTATCACCTCATCAGACGTGAAAATACCACACCGGCACTCAGAGCTAACGGAGGAGTAGCCATAGGCTACAAACCTACCATCCCACATCGCCTTCACCCGGCACCTCCTATGAACCTACCTGAACATCTGATCGCCACAGTTTATTTTCAAAATCTCTTAGATCACTCTCGTTACTATTTATGTACGCCCAGGCCACCCAATACCGCTTCCGTTCTTTCAGTACATCTCTGATAACTTCAAAACCTATATTATCATGACTGATATAAATATCCATAGTCGATCCGATCGTCAACGAACACAATTCACAAACTTTATTAACACCTCTACCAATGGTCTCATACAACCACTACCCAAACCTACTCGTCCTATCTCCCAAACAACTCCAGATATAGTTATTCTATCTCCTAACCTACCAGTCAAATCCAAGTCCTGGATACTATAGGCAGTGACCATGTACCTATAAAACTGACTCTCCAACGCCGTCCTCAACCCCAACCTAACCCTTCACCTCCAAGACAAACCATCCGATACGATCTCGCCAAGTGGGACGACTATCGCAACTACATCGATGAACATCTACGAACTACCGTTGCACCCACTACAGAAGCAGAGCTCTACAAAAACATGGACACCATCAGCGAAACTATTCAATCAGCATAAGAATTATACATACCTACTACCACTTCCACACCACACCGACCGAAACTCCCTCCACAATACCTTACCTTTATACGTCGCTCTCGTCAATTTTTCCGTGATTCCATTCGAACCCGCAATCCAGTTTCTCTTCAATTACATCGTCAACTTCAGCGCACTGTACGTAACTATCCAAATGCATACAAACTCCGTCAATGGGTTAAGACTTGTAATCAACTCAACGATACTGCCCATCCAACAAAATTTTGGAAACGGTTCAATATTCTAACTGGACAACGCACTGCCGCAACATATCCACTGATATAGAATAACCAGCCTCTACAATCTGACAAGGACAAAGCAGATGCCTTTGCAGCTCATCTCCAGGAAATCTTTACGCCGCCGCTTACCATCCCAGCCAGAAACCATCCTATTCGTCGTGTCAACTTGGACGCACCAGAACTTCAGCCTCATGCCAGCCATGAGATCAATGAGAATAAACAACTCACAGCACCGATTACAGTTGAAGATATTATCACCACTACAGCCAACAAGAAAAATACTGCTCCTGGTATGGATGGTATCACCTACAAACATATCAAAGAAGGACCATATCGCCTACTACAGCACCTCGCCACAGTATTCAACTACGTCCTACGAACCGGATTCATCCCAGCCAACTGGAAAACTTCGAAAACCCTCATGTTCTTAAAACCTAACAAACCTCCGGACTCCGTTTCCTCATACCGCCCGATCCAACTAACCCATACTCTCGGAAAGATCCTAGAACGCATCCTAGTCAAACGACTTCACCAAAATCTTCATGATCGCCATCTTCTTCCCGACCACCAAGCAGGATTCCGCCCAGGCTATAGTATCCAGGACCAACTCCTCTGGCTTACCAACCATATAGCAAACCAATATAACACCTACAACCCCTCATGTTTAGTGCTCTTTGATTTAGAAAAAGCATTTGACAAGGTATGGCACCAGGGACTAATATGCAAATTACTCAACTTTCGACTGCCTATTGCTTATGTTCGCTACATCTCTAATTTTCTTACCAACCGTCTCGCATATATCACCATTAACAACATCAGTTCATATCCAATATTTCTTAACACCGTTGTACCCCAAGGATCAGCTCTCTCACCACTACTATACCTCCTCTTCAGTTCAGACCTACCGTCATTGCCATCAAACATTCATCTATGTCAATATGCCGACGACACCGCATTTCTTGCCACAGCGAAAACCATACAACAAATTAACAAAACTTTACAACCTGCGATCGATATTTTCAGCAAATGGTGTAACACCTGGTACCTCACCATAAACGCTAGCAAAACTCAAACCATCATCTTCCTCCCACCCAAACATCGTTCCAAAGTCCGACGTAATCCCACTCATCTAAATCTCAGCCTAAATCAAACTCGTATTAAACCCTCTAAAACAGTAAAATACCTTGGCATAACATATGATCATCATCTCACATGGAATCCCCACCTCAAGCCTACAATCGCCTAAATCTTCTCAAACGTCTCACTGGCACATCATGGGGACCGAAACCTATCGTCATTCTCAACACGTACAAAGCATTTCTACGTCCTGTCCTCACCTACGGCCATGTTGCATGGATATCCGCCCCACGAAAATTCTACAATGAACTAAAAATTCTCGAACGCCACGCCTTCCGCATTGCTCATAGAATTAAATTACCTAGCCCTAGTGCAGACCTATACGCCCGTATTACCATCTCACATATACAATTCCATATAGAATCATTACGACAACGCTATATCACAAAACGATATGAAACCTTCCATCCTCTACTGCTTGACACTATGCATCGCGATGCTACATATACTTTCCACCATCCTCCTCTCATCACCAATCCCTTATCACTTATCATCAGCATCTATCTCACCGTACTTCCCAACAACCACTCAGAAATTCGTCACCTGACTCTGCTCTCAGCCGCACAACCACCAGATTTTATCATTCCATCCGTTGCACAGTAATCCATCAATTACTAACAGGGTTCATCTCGTCTCACATTAGTGCCCCGAACCATCCCGAGGACAGAAGATAACATACATTCGTCTACCTTAACAATATAACTGTTGTAGTTGTGGCGTGTAAGCACTGCATAATATCATGATCACATTTACCTCCCCAAATTAATGATTACGATGCAAAATCGTAATGTCCCGATGTTTTATTTAATGAATTATTAATAAAGTGTTTCAGCTAAACGTCCTTGACCAGCACCAATCCAACAATCCCCACAATCCAGCAAAACCACATCCCAGAAAAAGGGCGTAACCCTTTAAGTGGGCATAGTCGTGGCTTCACCATGACTATATTTAATTTTAAAAAATGTCACAGCCACACACAACTCGAAACTTAGCCTAACTGTGACTAGTTAGCGTACCACCGATGACCATGTGTTGAATACGTATAAGAGAGACCGGTACGTATACAATCACTTTGGGATTGACGACATTTTACAGTGTCGGAGGGCTAGAGATAATCTGAGCAATTCGAGCTTAACCTAGCCTAGCTAGTTAAGAGTTTCGTTAATGTGCTAGCGAGGACCATGTATAGCAGACGTACAGGCGAAAAGATCATATATATAACCACAATAGGATTAACGGCATTATTCAGTGTCGGAGGGTAAAGTATATTTTCAACGTCTAAAATCTTATACAAGGCTCTGGGTCTGACCCCAGAATAAATAAGTGAGACAGCTTATTTTTTTTTCTACGCTGGGAGTGTCACCATTATAAAATACGGTCAACAAACTTTGCTAACATCTTCAAGCTACTGGGAGTGCCACTAGTCAAAAATACGGTCAACGAATTTTAGTTACTAATATCTTAAAGTTACGGAGAGTGTCATTAGTTCAAAACCAGTCGGTTCACTACACGCTTATATTCAATTTACTCATTTCTAAGAGAGCCCCGAGCCCCATAAAACCACCACAATGATGTCGACAGGAAAACACCAGGAACTACCACCGGTCACCTCAAAACAAGCATTAACATCTACACAGGAAGACTGGGGAAAGGGTACTAAAACTCGAAATGGTCGAACTATGTCCGGAGAATCTAGCCATGCTTACGAAAAACGTCCCCGATCAAAATCACCAATAAACAAAGACGCAAGCAAAAATACAGAGAAGGCTATGGAATGTGGAACAAACGACAAAGATCGTGCTCGATCCAATAGCACAACAAAACGCAGTCTATCACACATACAAGCACAAGGTCTATATTCATTCCTTCTAACCAATTATGATGCTAAATACACAACAAGCAAACAAATACTGTCTCAGATTACTCAGTATTTTCCCCGTGCTAGTGTCAAACAAAATATCTTCACGCGAAATGGAATAATACTCAAATCTGAAGATCCGAACATTCCGCAGATGATACGTAATAAAGTCAGCTTCGAAATTTTCGGCAAAGATGCTAAAAGTAAGTTTTTTTTGGGTCTGAGCCTAAGATGCCTAAAAGACAAAATGAACAGAACTTCTTCACATTTCTTTAACATAAGAACAATTAATTATACTAAACCTAGTGTTTAAAAAAAAAATGATAGGCGGAAACAAAACAGAAAACAACTGTTTTTTTTTTTTTAATTTTTCTTGCTACTTTGGAAAAGAACGGTTTTTTTACTATTACGGAGTCCCTGACAACATATTATGATCAATGAATTACTTCAAATGTTAGTTGATGTTCAAAACATATATCTAGAGAAAAATCCACAAAGGGACAGTTTCTGACAAAGTTTTGAAGCATTATGTAAGTTTTCTCTGTCTGAGCCAAAGATACCTAACGGACAAGTGAATAGAAACTTTTCTCTCACGTACAAGGGTGCTAATGAGATACATCGCATTCCTAATTTAAATTGAGAGTTTTGTACTGTACATTTTTTAACGTAAGAACATTTAATTGGGATGGCTATACTTAGCAACGATTCTATCGAAAACGATTCTATCGTTTTCCATCCGAGGTAGTGTTGCAGCCCAATAGTTTTTTCACTGAATACGTATTAATATATGTGTGTAGTTGTTGAGTTTTCTGTTTATATAGTTTAAAATACTTATAATATTTGTTCTTGACAGCCATAATAAAAATAAAAAACGTATATTTTAGCAGTAACAGTAAAAACATGCATATAATAACACAATCATCTCAACAAACAGTACTACCTCTTTTAAATAGTAGTATAAGTATATTTTTGGAATATTACTGCTTTTTAAAAACGAGTTTGGATAAATAATTTGAATTATTTCTGGGGGGGGGGCTGGACCCACAACAAATGGTGGTCTTGGGTAGAGAGAACATAGTTACTCATAAATATAGAGCCAAAAGGGTAAAAAAAATATTCATTGTAAAAGGCTAAAAGAATGACTGCTATTTAAAAACGATTATGGATAAATTATTTTGATTATTTCTTGGGGCTTTGGACCCAACCCAAATGGCCTAAATTTAGGCAGAACCGAAGATATAGTACGCTCTTTGATATAATGTGGAGAAATTCTATTTAGAATGAAGCAAATAGTGAATGCTAACGTAGTTTATACTAGCAAAGTAAGTGTGTACGCCTTCCATAATGGTGCAAGTTAAGATTTTCGCGAAATTAACAAACCGGAGTATCAAACTAGGTCCACTATGGTCGATCAACAACTAAAATATTTTCTAAGTGCCTTTAAAAGATCTTTAGAAAGTCGGAAATCGTGCTTTTGTCAATTGGGATGGATGTTTAAAACATTTACCGCCCGTTTTAGCAACGCTGGTTAAAAATTTAATAAAGAGAAATGGCCGTTTCTTCAACATCGGATAATGCTAAGACCCTTCGTTGATTAAATATTGAACAGTCTGATACCGGTAGTGATTTTGTTTCTTGGAAGTTTGGGAAAAGGAAAACATAAATACAGGATTGATCGACGAAAGATTTAATATACAATTTGGCGCATGCAATACATTTCAATAATTTTAAAGATAAAAAAATAATAATTAAAATCAAATTAAAGCCTATGCGTGTACTTGTACTTTCGGAAATAGTGTTGCCTGCTTTGGGGGCAATGATATGATATGGCAATAAATATGATGCTCGATTATATCTTATATAATCGAAATATTATATGATAAATATTATATGATCCTTCGAAATATTCTCGGGAGTGTATTGTCGAACTATTGCTAAAAAGTCATTCATCTTCATCGTTAGCAGGCTCGTACTGGCCTATCGGGCAATCGGACAAGTGCCCGGTGCGCCCCCACCAAAAGGAAAAAAAGAAAAAGAGGAGAAAAAGAAAATGTGAAAGCACAGATGGCAAGATACCTCGTACGCCCCTTCCGGTCGCAGAATCAGCTGAAAAGAGGGTGGCGGAACCAGGCATTGGCTGGGAGCAGACCCAAAGCAGCCTTCCTAAACTTTTTCTACGCCTGTAATAGGGCCTGTATGCAGTTCATTGTTGAACAAAACGCAAATATGCTTCCAAAATATCAAGTGTTGTTTCGCCGTGCTTATATGGAGAACTCTAGAAATACCCCGATAATGGCGCAGGTTCAGTACTTTCCGTTGGTCACGAGTCACGACATCAGCGCCATTGGTCGGTCTATCTTATTTAAAGGTCTTTGGTGTATATACCCTTGGCTTCGAGTGAGAGAATTGGACTCCGAAGAGGATTGTGTGAGGGGACTCTGAACAGCGTGGTTGGTAGTGAAATAACTAGCGCCTAGAGACCAGGAAGGTTAGTTTTCCGATATTTAAAAACCTTAGGAAACTCTTGACTTAAGTTTAAGTTGTTTCTTGTGTCTATGAAATAAGATGCTTTCGCAAGGATTTTGAAACAATGTGAGGTGCGGCTAAGGCCTCCATGGCGGAGACTTAACTGTCATATGTATATATCATATATGGCCTCTTCGAGAAATTGCTTTACGCCGACTCTGGTTCATAATTTACATTTTTAGCGTATGTTAATTTTATCTGAATTTTTCAAGTACTTAAAGGAGGTATCTGTCATATGTATATTGTTCCTGACGTAATCGTACATGGACTAACATAAAGCAGATAGGTGATATGCAATTCGCATCTAATTTGTTTGTTTTCAGCTGTTAGTTCCCAGCTCTCTGCTGTTAAAATGTAATTTATCGATTTGGGATTATATTTAATGCTCTCACATTAATTTCTTCCATTGTTTTGGTTGTGAATTTTTTTTCTAAAATTCGACACTTCTGAAAATTATTGTACAAGGGTACATCATGCTTCGCAACCATAAGGATATATGGAAATTGGTAGTATTCTTGTGAAAAATAATTATTAAATAATATTTCCTGATTTAAACGCTCGAGTATTTGTGAAAATAAATTTTTAATCATCGAAAAAAAAATATAAATATATTTGGAAAATATGTTAATTGTGTTACTGTTTCCATATGTAAACAACAGTGAGCAGAGCAGTGAACAGCGTTCATCTCTGGATATTCTCGTTATTGTTTTAGGTATTTACCTACACAGTATGCGAATTTTATGCCAATAATATTAATTTAAAAATATACATTCTTACGAAAAAATAAGAAAATTTATAAATTTCACGAAATATTTATTTCTCCAATACTAGTTACAATCTGCGATTTGTGAAGATAAGTCTATGTCCTGGAGGAGAGAAACCATATGCTTATCGTAAATGCAAAAAAAAAAAACTTTGACCAAGGTCAAAAAGTGCCCGCGCTACAAAAAACTTTTTTTTTTCATAAAACTACCATAATAATGTACATTCTAATAAAACTAAATGTATGTTTAGATTAACAGAAGAAAATACAAAAAAAAAACATGTTGAAAAATGTATTTATTCACAGCAAAGAGAAAACGAAACCACGGCAAATTTGACCTCCCTTTGGTCTTCCAAGGGTTAAGGAAAATATACCTTTCTCGTATACCCACCGCTAACCTTCGGCTGCACCTTGTCCCCCCTACCCACAAAAATAAAGATATAGCCTATATATTTTTTTTAATATTATATTTCAGACACTGTCTACTGAAAGACTGTCACCTCCAACCAAAAAGAAACGGAAAAGCGGAGCTCAGTATCGGAAGGAAAAACGACAAAATGAACTAGAGGAGAGCTCAAAGACATGCAGCAAAATATCACGATATTTCTCAACCGAAAAATCAGGTCCTGTTTTACCATCATCAGACGAAGGTGTAACGTGTAAAACAGATCGGGTTGAATTAACATCAACAGCTGAGACTGTAATTGGTGATAACTCAGCTGCTTCTACTAGTGCTGCACTTGGTAACGCCGAAGAAAATGCCGGTGGAACAAGCGATGTGGCTACGGAATTACTCCCATCAGCTGGCGTACCTGTAACATCAGCTGTATCTGGAGCACTTGAAAGTGTGCAAGAAAGATCATTAAGTGAAGTGACAAATGAACGTGTGTTTTGGTTTAGTGATAAGAACTGAACAGTATGCACATTTATGAAAAATCATCCAATTCAGCCAAAGTAGAAATCAAAAGTGAATGGAGCATTTAATCCAGAGCTAATTTTCTTCAGAAAGACAGACGATGGGAAAGAAGAAATTCAAAGGAATTGGGTGACCTACAATGAAGTATCACAGAGGTACACAGATTGTAACACTCCAGGTGCTTGGATTTTCTGTTTTATAGCTTACCAACTGCTCAACCTGTATCTTTGTACACCTAAGGGATATACCTAATAAATTATAGAACGGAAACAAATCCATTTACTATCTTCTAGTGGTGAGGTTGAAAAAACGAAACATGTTACAGCGATACCCACTCTTCCCTAGTTTATACAGTTCATGATAGTGCAATCTTCTCCACTCACCTGTAATGGTGAAAAAGTTAACAGAAAACTAATAATTTTAGAGTTCCCTTTATTTAGTCTCTGTAGGCGTCACTGAAAACAAATACTAATGCGAGATTTGTTATACGTTGTAATTATAATTAGTTTAGTTTGCATCTTTTTTATTTCAGTTTGTACTGCAGTGTGTGCCTTGTGTTTGCTTCCGGAGAAACTACTTTTTCTTCAAAGAATGGCTGTAATTCATGGAGGCACATCTATGGGAGGGTCCAAGAACATGAATCGTCTCAAATACACGAGTCTTCTTCATCTACATATCTAGCGAAATGTTCTGGTAAAGACGTTTAAGCTCGTTTACCTGGTCCTCAATAAGATATAAGAAATAGAGAAGTTGCTATTCGTAGACATGCTGTTGTATGTGCTTTAAACGCAATTAAATTAATTGGCATGCAGAGTTTAACGTTTCGTGGTGATAAACATGAAGCACCATATGATATCAGCGATGAGACTGTGAATCACGGAAACTTTATCGATATTATTAAACTGTTGAGTAAGACCCAATATTAATTCAGTATCTCGATACAATTATAAAGAAGAACTGAAAAAGACGTAAAAAGCAAAACAACTTGAATCAAAGGTCACAGGTCTTTGTTGACGCTCTTAAGTCCAACAACAATCAGCAAGATCAGTACGTTTCTCAACAAAGCCATAAAAGAAGACATAAGTGAAGGCATTAGAACAGCTAGTCCTTATGCAATCATGATGGACACATCGCAAGACATCACGACCATTGACCAGTGTGTTGTCGCTGTAAGATACATATCTAAAGAAGGGGATATCACTGAAAGAATCATTGGAATAATTAAAGTGTCTTCTGGAATGAGAGAAGATATGTACCATGAACTGAAAAACGTGCTTTCCGGAAATGACATTTCTCTATGCATTGGTGACTCCACGGATGGGGCAAGTAACATGCAAGGACGCTACAAGGGTGTTGTAGCTTTCTTGAAGAAAGGAAATATGAATCATATTCATGTATGGTGCAGTTCTCATGTGCTAAATCTGTTTATCTGTGATGTTACTTTATTTGGGACGCTGAAGTTCTTTTTTTTTCGTGATTCATATAAAAGAGCCAATGAATGAAAAGTTGCATTGGAGAATCGGTTCGGAAGCGCGAAATTAATACGCCCTACTGCAATCGGAGATACAAGCTTCCGCAGTAAAGAGGCAGCCATAACCAAAATCATTAGAAACCACTGAATTTACTAATGAAGTAGGTGTTAATGCTCGAAAGCAATCTGCAGAAAAATGTATCCTCGTACAACTTATCATGATTCTTGATACCATCAGCCACTTATCGCGCTTCAACACCGTGACTAGATTTGATGCTGCGAATATTTTGTAGTATTTTGTCAGTTACAAGAGTGTTGCTACATCGTTCATTTATTTGCGGGTGTTTTCGATTGTAAAACGCGTTAACTTTATTGCAAAGTTAGAATTTGCATTATATCAGTCTGGAATATGATTAACTCTGTCATACAGAAATTGAAAGAGACTTCACAGTGGTTCTTAGTGCATCAGCCAATTTTATTGAATCTGTTAACAAGCGGTTTGAGGGGCTTAATTCCAGTGTGAAAGTAGACAGTGAGTTTACAGAGAAATGAATTTCAATGGCGAAAATTTTACCTAGTGAAAAGGCAAGAGACGAATCAACACAACTTGGAACTGCTGCTGATTGCTTCAGAATAAACGTGTTTAAGACAATCATGGATACTGCCAGTACAAATATTGAGACCCGTTTCGCAGCACACAAAGAACTTTATGCTGACTTGTCCTGTTTATATCCAGTCAATTTTGAAGACTTTTCCAAGGGTTTGGTGACAATTTATCTATACAATTTACCAGATGGAGTACTGTATAAAGTCACTGAACTTTGCCAAACGGATGTCCCTACAGTAAGAGAGCAACTCTTCAGGTTTTCCAACCAGTGGGAACACTTAAGTACAAGTCTGTTGGACGATGTAGTGCAATTGTTAATATGATGCTAAATCCAGGGGTTGATGGGATTGCAAGGACACGCATACCTTTTGAGCAAAATGCCTTCACACTCATGCACCGAACCGCCGTAGCTCAGTGCTAGAGCGTTGGGGTAGAATTCGGGAGGCCGTGAGTTCGATTCCCGCGGCCGACCATCGTGACAGGTATTTTGACGGTTTTCCCACAGTCACAGCAGGCAAGTGCACTTTCAATATGGGTCTTAGCCGAAACCTTCCCGAATCCTTTCCTCTCTCCTATCCCAGCTTGAACGTTAGATGCCTAAAGGAAGATATAGTAATCTAAAGAAGTTCGAATCCGGGAGACCTGCCCATCTGGAATGAATGAAATGCGCGAGCGGCGTGAGAAACTAAAAGCATGCTAAAGAGTTACAAACAGAGGCGTTAGACCACATAATAGAAACGTTAAACCTTCTAAACCACAAAAACATTACCCATGTTTTACATTCTCACGCATTTTGCGTGAGAATTGACATGTCAGCTAAAGCTCATAAATAAAATTCCAAAAATCGGACTGGCCCTCGCGTTAAGTTCAGTTTAGGTCATCAAAAAGTAAACATTATAGGAGAAAAGTTTAGGTCGTGGGAGTATAATATGAGAGTGAAAACCGAAAAGTACGTGAAACTATTTAGCTGCTTCAGGTCCACTTTATTTTACAACCCGCTAACAGTATAAAACTTACAGAAGAAATATTTCTAACGTATGTAAAAATGTTGAAATGCGAAAAATAACAGTTTCACGTGTGAAGTAAGTAAAAGAGCGAGAGCAAACACAAGCTGTGTATTGTGTTTAAAACGAAAATGGAAAATTGAACGCCGAAAAAAAAACATGAAAAACATTTTTCTTTTCAGTCTTTCGTGCTATTTTGGAAAATAACTTTTTTTATATATATTACGGGGTCCTTGACAACATTCTATGATCAATGAATTAGTTAAAATGTTAGTTCATGTTCATAATATATTTTTAAAAAATCCGTAATCGGACTGCCTCTGACAGTTTTGAAGCATTATGTAAGTTTTCTCGCTCTGAGCCAAAGATGCCTAACGGACATCAGTGAACAACTTTTCTCTCCTGTACAAGGGTGCTGCCTTCCTAATGTAAATTGAGAGCTGTTTGTACATTTTTAACGTAAGAACATTTAGTTGTACTAAAACTAAACAACAAATGCATTAAATGTAATAATTAATTAATGTTGGTAATGAAAAAAAAACGATTTCGTCAATAAAACCACGTTTTTTTGCCTCGTGGACAAGAAACATTTTTTCCTGTTTCTTTTTTCGAAAATTTTCGTTTTCTTCCGGGCCTTTAAAACTCTAATTTTAACCTGCATGTACATCGCGTATCATGAAAAAAAAATAAAAAATACCTAACCTCATTTAGCTTACCCTTTTCGCCTCTCGAGATAAGTGTCCGTGGATTTTTGTCGCAAAATACATGTCGTTCATAACACTAAGTATCGCCATAGGTTTTACTCCGCATAACGCCATATTTATTATGTGGTGATCAACCCCAGTGTGTATTTTTAAAGAAATAATAATGACACAAGTTTTCGTAATACTTTTTGGATTGTTTGTTGTTTGTCGCTAGGTGTTTATGGAAGTGCGTGTGATAATTATTTGCAAAGGAATTAGCTGTATAGATTGTATATATAGTTCAATAGCTTGTGGAAACTACAGGCCATAAAGTTTATCCGCTGCTTCCGTATTCGGGGTGAGTACATGGAGTGAGTTTTAAATGTGATGTGTCTCGCATATAATCATAATTACATAGGCCTTTCCTAACCTGCCTACGCTCGCTACCGCTATCTCAACATATTATCAATCAACTTTGTAGCTCGGGTTACCACCATATTCTCTCCGAAGGCCCGGGCACATTTAAAAGTTGATGCATGGAGTGCCTGAGATAGACTATTTGGATAATAAACTTAAACGGATGTAGGCCTAGGCCCTATATTTCAGTAATGTACTTCACTTTTTAACAAAGTGGTAAGTTTTAATAATGACAAACTACAAATTTTAGAATAAAATTTAAAAAAAAAACGAATAACGTACGAGATAATTGTTTACGAAACCCTGCCTTGCCACGAAAACATAGAATAACGTAACAGAACGGAACTCCCGTAACTTCGGGAAATCTATCTTAAGTTGAGGTATCATAAAATGAAGTCTCTCTAAGGTTGTGCCAGGAAAATCCAAAAGAATAATTTTATTAAAATGGAAAATATCATTATATACAAACGTGAAATGTGTGTTAGATATTTTACTGGTATTATTAACCTCAGCCCTTACAGAAGTATAAAAGTGTAATTCAAATAACCGTAGTAAACAATGTGTAATCAATAATAGCACATTTTTTTTTCAATTCAGTGTGAAACACTTGCTTGTTTATTTTTCAGTTTGTTCAATGCCAGAGGAATCACAGAAAAAAAAACCACCAGTAATTATTTGTGCACAGAAGTCACTCTCGTTTCTTATATTTTAGGTTGGCAAAGGCGGAGAAGCTTTATTCCCACAAGTAAGTTGTTAAAAATTGGAATAGTTTTAAAAGGCATATTCTGATAACGCATAAATACATTCGCGAAATGCCTGATAGATATTAGTTTAATGCTCAACAAAATGCAAAGGTCATCTGAGCCCAGCGTGTAATATACTAATTTTAGCAGAGGATTAATCGATATCAGACATGGTATAAAATGGGCGACAATTGAAATTTCAACTCTTGAACACTTCTCTGCAAGCAACATGAATATGGGTGACATACGTCACTAAAATGTAGCTATCCGAAATAACGACCATTGAAAGTAGCGGCGCTCGAAAATCTCTGAATTTAACATATCTCGGAATCACATTATTAGAGATTTTTAAAAAAAAATAATGAAATATCATTGTTTTGACTTTTATTTTAATTATAAGCAGTATTTTCATAATTGCAATGATTTTTAGTTAAATGTTGAAACCCGTATTTTATCGGACTTTTCTGTATACTTTTCCTGCAATATATTAGGTGAAAGGTAATATATATATATATATATATATATATATATATATATATATATATATATGAGCTGCGTAGCCTAGTCGACTTCAGTGCGAGCGGTCCCGGGTTCGATTCCCGGTGGGGGCTCAAAAATTTCGGTGTTGACCCAGCATCGTGAGGACAATTGGGGAGCTGCTGTGAATAAAATACAGTGGCGATCACAGTAAGAGCTTCGGCTCTCCTCTGCCAACCCGTCTGGTCAACGTGGGAGCAGTAGACCACCTCCTCCCTTCGGGGAGAGGCCTCATCCACTACTGGATTGAATATGGCTGTGATTTATTTTATATATATATATATATATAATATTCAGAATTGTTTTCTTATTGAAGGTTTTAATAAAGACTGTTATATTTACATACAAATATGCTTTTTAAAAGAATACTTCTTTTATTTGAAGAACAATATTTTCTATAACGTGTACCAGAGAAATCGCTACTATTAAAAGGATAGGTTCAGTGGTGTTAGCACATTAAAATACACATTAGTCATTAATTTACTACAGTTTCTTTAAAATGAGTAGGTTTGCTTCTCTTCATTGCTACGTGGGTGGACAACAAAAAAAGGTTACAAGCATTCTGAGAGTTTACGAAATAGTATGTAAAGTAATTATTTCACCCTGACAAGGGAACATCTTATGTTGATAGTAGCATTGCCCAATCAAACAGTGCGCAATCGATAGAGGAGTGAAACAAAGTGAGAAATCCAAAGTTTTACGTGCCGACACCTAGAAACACAGGAGATACAGAGGAAAGAAGGATCAAGAATCATGTGAAGATAGGAATGCAAAAGATACATTGACATAGAAATAAATTCAAAATGTTAAAGTAATCATAATGAGACTTGCACAACAGTATATTAAGCAAACATTGTACCCACAGACGTGCTCAATAACGTCATATGTAATGCAGTGTTGCCAACTGAGCACAAAATCAAGTTTTGTGAAATGGCACGGGACACAACTTATAACATCTATAAAATCGAATTATGATTAGAATCATACGTGTGAAGTGTTGATGTACAGTGTTGCCAACGGTTGAAGATAGGCCTATATGAATGCCAAAAGTGTAAAATCTCGGATGTAGAAGAGTATATACAGTACACGCTTCGAACGAGTTGAAACCAAAATATGAGACCACGAACAAGAATATAATAACTGAAGTACAAAAATAACGGACGAAACACAGTACCAAAGTGGAAAATCAGAATAGTATCAAACACAACACACAAGCTGAAATGATCCATGCCCTTGGATGGCCAAATGGTCCACAGGCTCGCTGCTGGTTCACATGTTCGATGTCCGATTAGAGCGTTCTGCAACATAGTAGTTGGAATACTACATTAAGCTAGATGTCTCGCACAACCTTAGTTCGTGTAGAACGTGAAGGACAGTGGAAATTAGCGGAAATACGGAGTAAAACATACTATTGGGCGAAAATCAACGAATATATAATACTGCCGAGTCATCGCAGCGCGTAGACAACAGTGGCGGAACAACATGACTACTGACAAACTATAAAAATGTAAAATATAGTGTTCATACACGCGAGTACTGAACCATTATATGCAACTGTGTATTAGTCGATGCATGCAATCATTAGCTCATTGTTATTACCTATTTGCATTGCTTTTTGGTCCCTACCTACTACTACATGAGCTGCAAGTTGAGAAAGAACCGAGCCTACAGTGTCAAATATAGGAATACGCTACCATTCCAACACCCTTAAACATTTGTGGCGATTAGGTTTTAACCCGGGTGTTGATTTGCCAGTGATAGGGTAGCATGTGGTCAAATATCTGTCAGAGTTATTCAGTATCGGCAATGATCTTGTGTGGAGACAGAAGTGGGAAACAACTGCCTCCCATGCCTCCTAAACGCCGCCACTGCGGTCCTTAATGTCAGTACAAATTACATATGTCCCTGGATAGAAAAGGAATAGAAAACGTTCCAAAATCCACGTGTTGCAATCTGTAGTAAGATATATCTATTAGTGTTCAGCATCCTGCATTCGTTGTAAACTGCTTATTAGCCAAGTGAAACGTCCTGACGTGTTCCTGTGAATAAGGTTCTACTGAACCAAACGCGCTCTAGCGTGCCGTCACCGGGAAATGCATTCCGGAACACGCATACCGAAATAAAAGTGGGCGCAACCAGTTATGCCAAAGGGAAGGCAGTCGTGTAGTTGTTGCAGGATCGTTTGACAGTGGTCAGTACGTGGTTCAATCACATTCTACAGAGCAAGAGAAAGAAATGGAAATAACACCGTGATCTAGCAAAGAGAAGTAGTGCTCATAAACAGATAAGTAGGGGTCTATAGTGGTCATTGAGGAGTAAGTCGCTGCCACGGAAGTTGTAACAAAGTCCTGTGTGGTAGGAAATATCCTCTGTGTGTGTCAAGGGATATTTGACAGACGAAACCTGTGGCACTTATATTTGTGTTCCATGATGTGTTGAATGTTTTGTTGTTGCAAATACAAGTGCGGTACATTAAGCATATGATGTTTGAGAGAAAGAACTTGTGTTCAGCTTTGTGTTTGTGTGTTCTTTAGTGTGCATTGTGCGTCTTTGCAATCATTACGATACCATTTCGGGTTGTGCCCGATTCACAATAAACTACGTAATTGTAACAAGTGCAAAGCAACACAATGGACCGAGGACGTGTTGTTGCTCTTTTGAAAAACGAATTCGGAATCAACGAAACTATGCCGACTCCCGCTGACGTGGTTATGTTTCGACAAATTAGACAGCAACTCACGAGGAACGACATCGATGTGGAAGAAATCAGCACACTCGACGTCCTTGATTCAGAATCTGATAATAGTGAATTGGACGTTATCGATAGTGACATAGAGGAGGCAGGAACAAGTTTGGCATCACAGAAGAAAACCTATACACCACCACGATCACCGACAAGTAGTAGTTCCGATTTTCTGCCATCACTTCCGAAGAGACAAAGTATAGATCTGCCAACAGAATATCTGGAGAATGTGTACAAGTATTGGACAAAACAGCGAAAACACGGAAAGTTGCAATTAGCACCGCGTCACAGGGCCATTGACGGGACTTCCAACCGACTAAAATTCAAAACGGTTCAGAAAACTTTTGAATAAGATAAAGAAAAATGCAGATCGCTTTACTGCTGATATAAGAACCTTATTGAATTAAAGTACACTCCTGAACACGTATTTAATGCTGACCAAAGTCGATTCGAAAAGGAGCTGCATTCGCACCGGACTCTTGCTCTGAAAGCAACTAAATGAATAAATATTGAGGTATGGTTTCTTTCCGCTACTACACATTGTTATATGATTATGCCTGTGATTTCCATGTCTGGTAGTCTTCTTTCATCTCTCTATGTGCTAGTGGCGGAACCTTCTGCTCGTTTTCCAAAAACTAAATCTGATGATCCCCCAAACATTCGATCGTACGCTGGAGCTACTACTAACATGAAATAAAGCGATCTGAAAACGTTCATGGCAGAAGTGTTTTGGCCTTCAATCCAACAAATTGATGTCAGTCGTCGTCTTCTGCTTGTGGACTCCTGGAGTACAAATAAGGATGTGACGCTAGTTCAGGAAACAGTTCCTGACGGCATCGACTTTGAGCGGAGATTAATTCCAGCAAAATGCACCGGACTGATTCAGCCACTTGATGTTGGTTTCTTCCGCTCGTACAAAAACTTCGTCCGCTTCAT
>JAGDQP010020607.1:0-33018 GCA_022664845.1 Lepisma saccharinum | reverse complement strand
TCATGGACCGAATTTCCATCTGCGAATCGCTGCTGAATCGCAACAAAAGCGACCCATTTCTGAAGCGGTTGGTGACTGGTGATGAAAAGTGGATCACTTACGACAACGTCACGCGAAAACGGTCGTGGTCGAAGCGCGGTGCGCCGGCGCAAACGGTGCCCAAGCCAGGATTGACGGCCAGGAAGGTTTTGCTGTGTGTTTGGTGGGATTGGCAGGGAATTATCTACTATGAGCTGCTCCCCTACGGCCAAACCCTTAACTCGGAACTATACTGTCAACAATTGGACCGTCTGAAGGTAGCAATCTCCCAGCTTTGACCAATAGGAGAGGCATTGTGTTCCACTAGGACAACGCCAGGCCACACACATCGATAGTGACTCGCCAGAAGCTCCGAGAGCTTGGTTGGGAGGTTCTTATGCATCCACCTTATAGTCCGGACCTGGCACCGAGTGATTACCATCTGTTCCTGTCCATGGCTAACACGTTTGCTAGTGAAAAATTCGCTTCAAGAGAGGCTTGTGAAAATCGACTGTCTCAATTTTTTGCCAATAGGGACAAGGGCTTCTATGAGAGAGGCATTATGATATTACCTTCCAAATGGCAACACGTTATCGAACAAAACGGCGCATATGTGACTTAAATCGAATCATTCTAACTATGGTAAGTCAAGCCTTCAACGTCATGCAAAAATAATGGATTACTTTGTACTACACCAGATAATAAATTTTGATATGCGCCGCAGCTAAATATTTTAGGTGTCATACAGATTTTATGTCAGCACATTTTTGGTGAATTTAGATCCCTCTCCCTTAGTAAGCAACATTAAGTAGATGCCCTATCTCTAATGCATAGAAGCCCACCCAAAATAAGTAGAGTTTGAATCTCGCCATAGAAATCAGAAGTATTATTTGAACGACTGCTGACACAAAAATATGTATATGCTTCAAATACAACAACTAAGTAGTATCAAAATTCGTTATTTATAGTAAAACAAAGATAAATATTGATAGTACGCGCCAAAGTTAAATATGTATTTGAAGCATATACATTTTTGTCAGGAGTCGTTTAAGTATTACATAAGCATTCTGGGGCGAGGGGGTTCAAGCTTTGTTTACTTTTGCTGGGCGTCTAAGTATTAGAGATAGGACATCTAGTTAATGTTGCTTACTAAGGGGGAAGGGGACTAAATTGACCAAAATGTACTGATGTAATATCTGAATGACGCCTAATATTATGTATGAAACTGTCGAGAAAGTGCTTTTAAAATGTTCCAAAAGTGCTTGAAAGTAAATAAAGTGTCCTGAAAGTAGGCAAAAGTCGTTTCCAAAATGCACTTTTAGAACACATTAAAATAAGGGCACTTTTTATGCACTTTTGAGCAGTTTTGTAGCACTATTAAGGGAACACATTTGGACAGTTTTTCACACTTTTGAACACCTTTGAGACGCTTTCATAGCACTTTGGTTCACGTTTGGACACTATTAAAGTGTTCGAAAGTGAGCTAAAGTCGTTTCCAGAAAGTGCTCAAAGGTGTTCAAAAAAGTGTAAAAAAAGTGTTCTATTTTTTACAGTGTACGTATTGGGCTTTCAATTCCAATGCGAAATTTGCACTGTGGACAAACCTTTAGATATTGGAAAAATCTTAGTAATTAAGCAATATTTAGTTGGTTTGTAAAGAGGAAAAAGAATCGTACCTTTTGAAAACAAATACTGTGCTTTATAAAAGCATATTGACTCTCCAATCAAGAAAGAACACTCAGTCATATCAAATGGAATACAATAACGGAAAATATCAAGATAATTTTCTAAGGTTTCGAAGAAATCAGGTGGTATTACAGAAACTTCCAAAGGAAATGGAAGATTGAAGAGGCCAGCTCTTGAAACCAAGACAAAATAGGACATCTTTGTTGCCTTATAAACAGAAGAAGAAGAAGAAGGTGTGTTTCATTTTTATATTATGTGTTCTTTATTTCGTTTCTCTGCTTACTGTGTTTTCTGTGAAGGATACCTAATCCTATTTTCCAGTTAACTTGCTGAAAAACCCCTTCAGCGTCAACGCTCACAAAGAAGATTTAATTTTCCTCTGATATTTTCTCTTCTTCTTCTCCTCCTCCTTCTTCGAGAAGAACCTTCATGCTTCATGCTTTAGCAGCTTTTGTTTCTGTTTATTGTTTCATTTCGCAACAAAGTGGGTTTCTATGACTCTTTCCTCAGCGTAAAGTCCTGGTATTACCTAGATTACCAAGCTTCACAGACTTCTTCACACATTTAATGGCATAATATCATGTAAAGACCAAGTAAGATACATTGTTACAGTACATAGAGCAGACATAGTTTTGAAATCTTGTAAGTAACATGTACGTCACATTTTCTAGAAAACATTCTTGGTCGTATCTGTAAGAGAAACAAGGGCGTGTAATTTTACGGAACACTTTGCAGTTCATTAATTTCTTGAAGAAAAAGTTATGATGGTAATTTTTCTGTAATAGTTACCTTCTTAATGTATTTAGATCTACATTTCTAGTGGAACACTAAAAAAAGAAAAATGTCTTCTTTCAATTTCGTTCGCCATATTGCTCTATAAGGCAGAAACTAGATAGGAAGAGATTATCTTCAGATTCGAATTTTGCACATCTTGATTCTTCCAGTTGTATTTGAATGTAGTAGTTTTTTAATGTGTGAGGCAGGTAGCAACTGGACTCTTAGTTAGCTAAGGTTCCATTCCGAAATTGTTTCGTGAAATTGACAGAGACTTCTGAGAAAGTTAGGCCAGAATGGCCTGTAACGGAGCTCTAACACATTGCTGATTCGATTTAGCGACGTAACGGTACTTCGCGAAGCAACGTTTTTAAACGAAAATTCGCAAATGTGAGTAAAATAGATATAAAAAATCTGAGTAAAAGTGTTTAATTTCACAGAAAGGTGTATAAAAACATTGAGCCGCCAATTTTAGCTTAGACAATAGTTGCTTATGTAGCTCATAAATCTTCGAAAAATCCGCTGAAAGTTAAATTTCAAGTGTATGACTCTCCCATCGTTTATGCGTGTATTTACAAAAGAATGAAATCATTAATTGAAATGACCGAACGTATACGTACATATTGTAATATATCGTGCATATCATTGATGTCAACAACAGCAGACGACAAGCAGCCAACAACATTAGTCTTACGGACGTAATTCTCACCAACGCCATCTAGCAGATTCGACGAGAAAACCCGAAGATTTTGAATATAAAAAGGAAGGCATCAGACACATCGAGGTCATTCTGCTGTTGGGAGTGACCATCCGAAATCCTTACCATCCTACCTGTTGTTGGGGTACGAACACCCATCCTCTCGGTCTCTACCTGCTGTTAGGGTAGGAGCTGCTCGACTAACGATATCAGGTCTTTCATTTGCCTTGTATGAAGACGGATTCAGTCCCGCAACTTACACTTCAAGATAAGATAAAATGAATTTAATGGGCGGTAACTTACACTTCAAGAGAAGTATCCTATAATACGTATTTTCTAATAAAATGAGATATAGTTAGTTCCAGACATCCCTTTTATCATCCGGAACATAACGTTGTAAACTTAAACTGTAATATATAAATTATATTTGTAATGAAAGAGAACGGTTAAGAATATAGATCTCTTGTAGTGTCATTGTCTCTACCGAAACATTTGCTAACACAAAGGAATATTAAGATATTACCTCAACGTATAGGAAGGAAACACTTATACACACAATAGAATTTCGTTAGCTGGGAACGCTCTATAATTAACCAGAAAACAAATCACTGTATAACCTGTTCATTCTTCCAGTTTCTCCTATGGTATATTCTCTGTAGAAAAAAAAAAAGAACCAAGTGCCTATATTGTCCCAGAATAGACGTCACAAGATACTTACTGATAGCTTGATTTTGTTGAATAGCAAAATACATTTTCATGTTTCACTCCTCTGTCCTGTTTTGTTTATAAATGTCATAAAAATATTAGTTCTTCTCTTATGAACACTTCTCTCCCATCTTCGATTACTTGATTCATATCTCGTACGTTTTTCACCTCTTGAATTTCTTTCTGTTGCCCTGGAATATTCATCACTTTCACTCATTATGCTTCTCCTCTACTTACTGAGCTACTAACGCTCTATCAGGATACAAGAGGGAAGTATTGACTTGGTGCATAAATTCTGTCCGTTATCAAAACAGGTGTAATATCATCTGTGAACTAGTTGTTGTTGTTCTTGTTCTGCATACACAGAATAACACGGTCCTTTGTCAATCATGCCAGGTTGAATCAATTGACGTTAATGCGTTGGTTATTTGTTGCAGGTGATTGAACATGGATCGTCAAGCCGAGAAGAACGAACATTTCCGTCACGTTATCTTGTTTGATTTGATCGAGGTGTGCGAGCCTCGAAGGGCACCGGAAACATTTATGCAGCGTATGGTAATAACGCCATTAGTGAGAGGACTGCCCAAAGGTGGTAGGCGCGTATCAAGAAGCGGCAGTTCGACATAAACAACGTCGCACGGTCTAAATGGAAATCGGACTTTGTTGAGGGCCCTTTGAACGGGTTCATGCATGTGGAGCCACAACAAACAACGCAGGAATTTACAACAATTTACAGTCACCATACAACCGTCGGCAGACAACAGTACTCTATGGGGAAGGGACAGAAATTTGGCGCGTGGGTTCCTCACATGTTCAGCGACAACAACAAAGGCCAAGACGCAGCCATTTGTGTCTCTTTATTTGCTTGTCATCGCTTTGCTCGCCGACATCATCAATCAATTTTGTCACGAATTGTAATGGGTGACGAAAACTGGTGACTGTACATCAACATGACGCACAGGAAATAATATCTCAGCCTAAACATAAAGGGAATAACTTCGTGTGAAATGTGAACTACATCCACGCAAGACATTATTGCCAATTTGGTGAAACCAAAAAGGAATCATTCACTTTGA
The DNA here is from genome assembly GCA_022664845.1 of Lepisma saccharinum. Classification (NCBI taxonomy): domain Eukaryota; kingdom Metazoa; phylum Arthropoda; class Insecta; order Zygentoma; family Lepismatidae; genus Lepisma; species Lepisma saccharinum. The sequence goes on along the minus strand of JAGDQP010020607.1, from coordinate 28,062 downwards.
GCTGCTTCCCAGAAATATGACAATAAATACTGTGCTGTATTGCAAACAACTGCGTTGACTACAGACGGATATCGCGGAGCAACGACCAGCAAGATGCCATCTCATGATTCTCCAGATAGGCAACGCCATACCTCACACTGAAACCACGAGGAAAAGTTATTTAGAAACTGGGAATGGTCTTAGTACATCCGGCATACTACCCAGACCTCGCGCATTCGGACAATCATCTGTATTTACTGCTAACACTATATTAAGGCAGTAGGATTAATCAGAAGTGGTGTTATTGGCCACAAACGCTGTATCAAAGGACAGGAATTGAACACAATCAGCTTTATTTATCAATAACTCTTGATGAACACACGAGAACAAAACACAAGCTTCTCTATTTTCCTCTAACGCTCTATTCTAGGCGTAAAAGAGAATACAAGCAAGTTTATTTGTCACTAACTCTTAATCAAGGTACTAAATTGAAATACTTCTTGTTGTCGCTAATGCTCTATCAAGACAGAAAAACAAAACACAAACAGCCTAATTTGCTACTAACTTTGTTTCGCGCCTTGATATTAAAACATTGGCAGGTCTATCTGCCATTACCGCTGTATCGAGAGACGAGAACAAAATAAAAGTAATTAGTAAAGCCACAAGTTAATAGCGCCAAATTCCTTTACATATAATGGGTTGTAGATTCTACTATAACACATTCCTTTTAGATATCGGAATTTGAGAAAACGTTCAATATTTACGAGCCTCTTAGTATGCACAATTGCGTTCCCTATGTCAACATGATTGCCAGGTACAACACATGCGTTTAAAATACGTAGATTAAATGTTATTACCGAAACATAATTTTAACGTTGCAAATGTACCGAAATGTCCGCCTGTTCAACGGTTTATTTCACGTGAATAATGGTTGAAAAGAAACAGGTCGAAATCAAGAAGCGGACAATGAAGAAACTGGTGCAGTTGGCTAAACCAGAGCATGGTTGCTGTCTATTGATATACACATTTATCTGCATTTTGTCCGTTGTTTTCATCATGATATACAGTATTAATTTTCCAACAGTAATTTATTCAACTTTCTGCTGTGGGATTCGAAGCTGGAACTTTACGTACTCGTCGTTGGTAGTTCGACACGTTAACCACGCATCCATGAAGCCGCCTTGAAAGTCACCACTCTTTTACGAAGAAGTAAAATGCAGTCTTGAATGAAACCACCACAAATCCAGACCCGTCGTTTTACCATCATGTAAGAATAAGAGTAAAGAATACTTTCCTTCTTTCTTTGTTCTGTGCATTGTTCCTTCTTTAACACTTTGACCATCGCTGCACTATTAAATTTACGTATATTTATTTCTCAATAAGTGTAATATGTCGCCTTAGAAAAACGCATCTAAAGCAAAATCTATGTCATAGTTGAAAAGGAAAGTCGAAATCACTTCACATTAACGCCCTATTAACGAAATTAAATGTCCGTTGAAAAATAGTTTAAAATTCAATCTCTTTTCAACATACAAATGAGAACATGAGAAACGTACTTATTCTATTCGCGTTTAAGCACAATTTTTATGCTATTTACTTGGAAAGATAATCTAGGACACAGTAAAATATAATAGTTAAAAACATGTCACATTGACGTCCTATCAGCGAAATCAAATTTTCGTTGAAATATAGATTGAAATTCAACATGTTTAAGAGGACACAAAATAATAGTTAATAGCGGTTCAATTAGCTTTTAATTACAAATTTTTATTCCATTAAATTCGAAAGAATGCCATGAAACAAAATGTATACCATAGTTGAAAATTACAGTTGAATCCATGTCGAACTTATATCTTATCAACAATATCAAGTCTTTGTTGAAATATGATTTAAAATTAAACATACTTTTTCAACCGATAACGGTTAATAAACAAAATAAACGAAATATCAACGTTTAAAACACGTTTGTGTGCTACTGGGGTTAACAAAATGGCTGTCGCTGATCGAAAACTGAAGTCAGTTTCCCTTTATGCGCCTTCGTTGAGACTATTAAAATAACACAAAAATATGCAAATATTAATTTCAGAAAAAAAAAAGTTGCAGTCATCAGCTTTGTAAACACCATACGGCAGCTTTTGCAAGTAAACTGAAGAAGCTAGATAGTGGGTGAATTTGCATTACCCTGATCATAACGTTTTATAAATGTGGGCGAAGATGACCTTAATACATTGTGGATTATCCTAAGCTCTTGCAAGATGATTGGCTTCGCAAATAGACGGCTCACTTGTTCTTAGTTTTTCTTAGCAAAATCTTGGTTCATTATGAAAGAAAATAATCTTTGCAGAGTTATGAAAAGAAAATTAGTATGTGCTTTATATGGTTTCCTTGTGAAGATATCCACAAAAATGAGAAGTTTGTGTAGTCAAGATTACCCAATTAACCATCTTGCTAACCACACAATTTGTTTTCTAAAAAAAAGAAAGAAAAAGAAAAAAACAATATTGTTCCTAGCAGGCATTTTCTACGAGACAATATATCGTTGTGGGAAGCTGTTATTGTCTTTACATCATTAAAACAATTTAAAAATTCTTAAGAAGTTTCTTAATAAAGAAGGTAAATAAATCACGTATAATGGGATTAAACTTTACGAAGTCCTTTTTTATAAGGATACTAATTTTGTACTCCAACCAAACTTCCATAAACGACCTTTATGAAGCAGTCTATACAAGTTCTTTTTATTGCATTTTCAGGTGTTAGGGAATATTGTCTTAAATTACGTGATATACCGCAATTTTGTTTACCACTGTTCGTGAAAACTTCTACAGACAAATAAGTCTGTAAGTTAGAAAATTCTTAAGCAGGAGAACGAAGATGTAACGAACCAAGATAATTGGCTCTTTGAAGATTGTTAAAACTTTCGGTGTTTGTAACTTTATATTTATAGTCTTTAAAGCCTTGTGATACTACTTAATACAAGGTGGTTAGAAAATTATGCAATCGTTTAAGAAAATGGGTATGGTTTACTACAATTTGCTAAAACGTTTCCCCGATTTTGCACATAACACAAATGAACAACATAGATTAAAGCCTGAGAAATAATTCTGCAATATTTCAGTCGATATCTTATGCATAATGTGTTGAATGTTGGGATATAAGATAGGAGGCCCGAATATGGCCCATCTTTACTTTGTTGATATTTTTCACTAAGAAAAACTATGTATTCGTGCGAATTGACTGAACCATCATGTTGGGTTGGAAAAATGAAAAAAAAAAAAACTTCGTTTCTTGGAAACGACGTATAAAAATGTAATAAATCGAAAACTAAACGGTTGCCAGTAGGCCATATTGGGTATATGGTGTTCCCAATATGGCCCACTATAGAAACCCAGAGCAAAAGTGATGTACTATCACATTACAAGCCTCTCTCAATCCGTCTGGTCAGCGTGGGAGCACTAGACCATTCTCCTTTCTCCGGGGTGAGACCTCATCCAGTAGTGGATTGAATAGGACTGTGATTTATCATTATTATAATACATTACGAGCATAAATAATTTATATGACATTGCAAAACCAAGAATACTGTATTACAACAAAAGCCAAAATTGGTGAAAAACAAGTGAATATACAATAAGAAAATAATAAGAATAAACAAGAAGTGTAACACAAGGAAAAAGTTTAGAAAGTCACGACTCACATGAGGGACAAAGATTTGGTCCGTGATTTTAGCGGTGATTCCAACACACTCTTCATGAACGTATTTGCTACACGACACACAAAGACGCATATCTACAACCCTGTATTTCTGACAGAGGCAACAAAATCAAGATTCATAAGACTTCGTTCAACTCAGTGCCGGTTCTTCACGACTATTAGAAGCAAGCTGCTGAAATTCTGGTCGTTTTAAACATAACACTTGCTTTGTTTTGGTTTTAATCTTATTTTTTCTATTGAAATTGATAGCTTCCTTATTGCCTGGTATTAACTTCGTTTAAATTACTAAACATTATGATGATGAGTGTTCAGTACAAACATTTCAAATACCCAATTCTTAGATTTTAAACAGTTATGACTGCATTTTGTTCAATATGGCTCACCTTGCCTGAGTATCACGGGCGGGGCATATTGAGCACTATTGACCTCTTTACTTTTTCTGGCGCCGGCTAGTTACACACATTTTATGTTCACGTATGCTGACATAGCTACATTATCCATACATTATACTGATTAGTTTTTCAAAAATAGATACTGAAACGAAACATTACTTGACTTACTAAAATAACAGCAAATTTTTTTCTTGTTCAATATACCACTTCAACTGAAGCTGCTGCCACTCACGCCACTCGCAAACAACTGAGTCGCACAAAAATGCTTTCACTTGTCATGTGGATATAGTTTACAGTAACATCTAGTTGTACCAACGGAAAGCTGCAGAGATCTGGGGGGGGGGGCATATTGGGGACCCGGACAACAATCGGTACACTTACCTTAGTTTGAATTTATTTATTAGGGCCTTAAGGCTTGTAGTTTGAATTTGAATTTCTTTATTATGGATCAGGTCGGTATAGGGAAGACGAAAGGATGTGAGAAGGAATAGACCAGGGCTTATGTTGAATGTATCATGCCTGGTGTGACTGAGCAAGAAATCTTCCATAAACTTAGTCAGGAAAGTCGGAAGGTAGTAGGACGCAGGACCTCCCGAAAAAAAAGCAAAAACCCTACCAACTAAGCTACGGACGCTCGGTTTGGCTTATAGTTAAGTTATGAATAGATGATTTAAATTCTGATCTTTTAAAGACATCCTGAAAGGGATAAATCTGGGAACTATGCCAAGGTAAATTTTGTATGGATTCACCTTTAATGATGACCTCCGTAAGTAGCCCACGGGTTGATTTTAACGTTTAGAACATTTTAAAGTTTTCGCCTTCAGAACGCTGTATTCACTGTTTAGTTGAATAAACTTCGGAAAGATAAACACTGGTGATTATCCTACCATTACATCAACCTTGTGTTACAGGGACTCAATGTTGCATGACTTCATTTGGGTCTGAAAACATCTGCTCTGACTGAAGAGAAAACAAAGCAAACTCTCAACAAGGATGACTGTCTCTGGATTTGAACCAACGCCTAACCAATTAGGAAGATGAAAATTATTCTACTGAAGGGTTATGGGTACACTTTAATGTAGTTCTTACAAGGACACTGTCTCCAGTGGGACACGAAAATCAACATGATAATTCCACAGTGCATTGATGATGTGTTCAAACGAAATCTACTACATTTTGGAGTTTTGCGGTTCATGAGTTATACGTATTCAAAGCTTTGAAAGTTTGTTCTGAACACCTGAATGGTAGGCAACACTTCATACATATGCGTTAAAGCATTTTCTATTCACTTTTCATTAAATGTTGCGCTGGAGATAATTTAAATGTTAGATTAAAGTTAATGATGAAGTTGACGTATTAATTAATTGCTATGATTCATGCCAAATGCAAATATTATATTAATACAGGGTGAGCCAAAGGAAACTTCCTATCCCATAAATTTTGTAACCAATTGATTTCGAAGAGGAATCCTGACACACACACTCCTTTTAATTTAAGTGAGAATGTGCCATCGTGATCAAGTATTGCATACTGTTTCATTTTATTGTGATCTAGTGGCCAAAAGTGAAATTTTCTTAAATGACAAAATGGGTAAAGTCACACATCATGTCAATGGTCTTTAGGATATATTTACAAAAAAAAAAATATGTGATCATTTACTAGTTTCTTTGAAAACTTTGCGAAAAGTTGCGTTTGCAACTCTCAAATATTATAAGTTGAAACTTGGTAGGTAAGATAATATTTTACACTATTTAACATTATGAGTGCTCCAACCGCCATCTTAATATGAAACAATTCCTGGAAATATCACTATGATAAATTTAAAAACATGCTATTTCATGTTTTGTGATCCAATAGCACCCAATCCCTGTGATGAATAACTTGATGCCGCGAATTGCAAATACGCATTGCGTGTTGGGAAGGGGAAGCGCGTGTTCGAACCCGGCTGCCAAACATGGTGCCTGAAATTTTCTAGAGTTTCTATCAATTTATCGAGTCGAATGTTGAGTTGGTACCATAACTAAAGCCCTGTCCGCTAACTTCCAATCAGACACGATAGTTGGCAGCCGGGTTGAAACCCACGTGCTTCCCCTTCTCAACGCGAAATGCTCATCTGCAATTCGCGGCATTAAGTTATTCATCACATCTTTCCAACCTACTCTTATTTTCTTTGCTCTAGTTGGAGAACTCTGCCTTCCTTTCAGTAGCTTCGCTCTTTCCACCGTTCCTTCTTCTTTGAATTTCATAGTGGAAGGCTGTAGCAGGATGGAGCTGCTGTGGGAATTTCTTAAGTTCTCTGTGTTCTTTCTACGTGATCGTTCACTGCCTTCCCAAAAACTAACACTTGGTCTCCCTTCGAATGTTGGCACACTCTTTCCCTCAAACATAATAAGAACATTTCCGTTCAGCCATGTTGCATATTTATGGAACAAACACTCCTTCTTGTGGCGCACTTTGTCAAATATTTGAAATGTATGATTAACTAACAAAGAAATGGCGTTCTAAATAGTCTTTCTTTCTTCATCCATTATTGGCTTAACCTTTTCCAGAACGTGGTTTACAAGTTGTCTCCGTTGCTCCCTCCGTCCTCCACTACTAAACTGCAGCAACAAAAATAACTTTCTCATTTTGCGCCAAAACTCCATTTTGGACCTGAAGTGGAAGAATAACATTTATTTTCAAACATTCTACTCTTGTGGTTTCAAATAGCGCTATGTTTTGATTCGCAGTACAACCATTCATATATAAACTTACTTTTCTACGAAAGGGGCCAAAAAGGGGCACGTTTTTCCATCTCAAGGGAGTATTATTGTAAGTTCGGAACAGGAAATGACGGTGCAAGTAGGTGAAGATTTTTTTTTTTCACATCAAAATACATTTTCACGTTTCAAATTATTTTTTTTTTTTACCGAACTTAGTGTTAAAATTACCTATCAACTCTCACATGATAAACACATATACTCAACAAATATCTTTGTCATTCGAAAGATGAATGGTTACATACATATTACTAATGGACATATTATCTTCGTATTGAGTGAGTACAGTATACAAATCCTGTAACCACAGCGACAATTTTGCATGAAACAAAGCAAAAAAATCACCAGAAATTTTTGGTACAATTTAGGTGGTCCTAGACGACTACTGGGAGGATGAAATATATCGACTGCAGGAGGGGAGGTATTTTGTTATCCCAAAGCACCTGACTTCCCAAAACTACATAGCACACATTCCAACTGTGTCTTTGAAAAAATAATTTTTAGCCAGGTTTTCAGGGTTCCTGAACCACTGTGCAATGTGTGAATTTCCGTTTCAGTTTTTCTGCATAGTATTCTTATGCCATACGCATTTCGAAATATTATAACGTAGCACTAGCTCTAGCAGCATAGGATGTGATCCAAATGCTGGGCCAACCTTAATCGATATAGGCCGATCCTGACCCAGCATCGGACCGACATTGGCCAGATATTCTAGGCTGGTAGGATTCCTCGATGTATGTACAGAAACTATGACTTCATATTCATCTACGAACAAAATGTATGCAGTAACTTTTAACCCATTAACGCTACAAGCTACCTTTATCATAGTTTTGTGTTAAATATATATTTCTCTGGGATGAAAACACGCTGTGATCGAAAGCTTGGACACCCTCCTGAAAATCAAGTACACTTTTCGGCCGCCCACAATCGGGAATTCTTCAGGTGGCGGAAGGTTCTCTTGGGGAATGACAGCCCATTCCTAACGGAGCGCCGAAATGTGAAGAGGTATCAATGTAGTTCGGTGTGGTTTAGCACGAAGTTGGTTTTCCAAAGCATCCCAGGGATGTTTTATCGGATTTAAATCAGGAGTCTGCGCAGGCCAATCCATTAGGGGAATGTAGTTGCTGGACGGATGCTCTGTTGTGTTGAAAGATACAATGGTGATTCCTGAGCTGGGTTTAGATGGACGGTAGCGGGAAAGTGTTTAAAATGTGAACGTAACCTTGTATCGTGACATTGCCACATAAAGTAACAAAGTGGCCAAGCTTTCTCCAGAAGAAACACTCTAACCCCACCACCACCGAATTTCAGAGCCTACACTATACATGCTGATTCACCAGGCATTTGCCATACCCACACCCTATCATGGGATCGCCACATTGTTTACCGTGAGTCGTCACTCCACTCAATAACCTTCCATTGTTCTATGGTCAGGTTTTGACGCTCCTTACACCACGCGAGGCGGCGCCTGTGTGATGTATGGCTTATTGGTAGGTCTCGGCCATGGAAACTAAGTTTTCTTACCTCGTGCCGAACAGCCATAGTACTTAGAATAGAGCCAATGCAGTTTGGAATTCCTCTGTGATGGTAGTGATGGATGAGTGACGATTACGCTGTACGAAACTTTTTAACACGCGTTGACCTCTCGAGTTAAACATGAGAAGTCGGCCTGCACGCTGTTTGCTTGCACACATCCCTTCACGTTTCCATTTCACCATAACAACAGAAGCAGTAGACCTACGGTTGTTCAGGAGGGTGAAAATCTTTTGCACCCACTTCTTAAACAAGCAGCACCCGGTCACCTGACCACGTTGAAAGTCCGTGAGTTTCGTCAGACTGTCCCACTTAGCTGTCTCGTGCTGTCTTTTGACTACTGAGATCGCTGACCATGTGATCACATCCTCTATGATATACACACGTTTCACGGTTTTCCTCATTTTCATCATTCCCTGCAATTCCGAAATCCATAGCAAATACCCTTCTTGCCACCATGACCTTTGTGTACTCTATTTTAATTATGTAAAGTCACCAAAATATATATTATTTTATTTAATTGCTTGTTTTTGTAACATATTTAAGGAAGACGCAATGAACAAATTATAGGTGAGTCTCTGCAAAATATTCCAAAATTTTAGGAATTTTCATGCGTAATTGAAAATGATTGTCGGGGATTTTAGCAACTTGTCAAAAGTAATTTACCTGAGATAGGAGTAAATAGTTGTACCTATTTATCAAGAAATTCTCGAAGATTTATTTTCTGATGAGCGGTATGCAGTAGCTATGCATTTCTCCGCTTAGAATGTAGTTTACTAAGATGGTGGGGAAGGGCAGTGAGAAGTATTGTGTTCTTACGTTCATTGAATCTCAGTCAATTTTATTACCCAATGGTAATTCTGCATCAGATTCCGGAAACAGCCATTCTGCTCGCTGCTGACATGCAAAGTTTAAGAGACAGAGTGTATAGGCCATCTGTGACAGACGAGCAGGTCAGACAGAGGAACTTGATTGTCGTGCTGATGTTTCTAGGCTCAGAAAGGGTGCACATGTGGAGCACCTGTATGGTATATCACAAAAAACTTAGTGATGTTATATTAAATAATTAAAAAACATATACCCAATCTCAAGTGAATTGTGTATATATGGCAAATTGTTAAGGCCTCGATAATCATTTTAAATAGCTCTTATAACGCGGTGGGTTTGAACCCCACGGTCGACTATCTTGACTGAGGTTTTTCACGGTTGCACTCAGTTTCACCAGACGAATGTCCAGGATGGTACTTACGAAAAGCCTTGCACGATACATTCTACATACTCTACCTAATCCATATCTGCCTTACCCAAAGATGCTAAAAGGGCTTATATAAATTCAAAATTCTTATGACGTTATCTTTGTCCTTTGTCCAACCCACGCGTTTATATCCACTATTGACAACGATGGAAAAGAATGTAGCTGAATTTTTAGGAGACGATCAAACAACCAGAAGTAGTTTGAAAAATTGAGTCCTCGAATGTTAAAAAGAAGTAAATCAGAAAAACCTACTTCTCAGAAGACTAAAGAAATGTTGCCACTTAAATTGTAGTTTATAAAATGAAACATCATATTTTGTTTCTATTATGAGTCCAATGAAGATAGCTTTTCAGAATCCTAGGTATTCCAAAAATTCAAAGTTTTGTGATGTGTGGCGAAATCTATTCTTTTTTCTTAGTTTCTTCTAGCGTAGTATTCAATAAAAGTAAGAAATTTTAATGGAATTTCTTAACAAGGATGTTATACTGGACTCTTTATTAAAAAGAAAACATTGCAGATCACATTATGAATGTGTATGTAGATAGTTTTATCATTATAACAAAATAATGTCATTTGTTTTTTCTAACAAAATACATGTTTCAGCTTGAATCTTTCCACTTCCTGCAGCAGTGTTACTGAACCCATCAGCTCCATCAATTAAAATTAATAGTGCTAACGTTATTCAGGACCTGAGTGAATAATATTATGTTGCATGGAATGTATGATGTTATATATTATTATTCATCATTTTCGATTTCTACAACAAGACCAATACAATATTATTACATTTGTAAAATAAGTAATATCCATAAAATGCTTGTTTTCTATTAATTAGTTTCGTTTATTAATGTTCTAAAACATTTGTTTTTGAAAATTTGTAATGAATATGCAATCAACAAATGATTAATTATTTCATTAATATTATTATAACTATAATTATAATATTATTCTTTCACGTGCTAGATGGTGAAAAAATTATCAATATTCAATCAATGATTGTTATTTCAAAAATAGTCGCTTGTTTTTTTTGTTTTGTTTTTTAGCGGTCTCTTTTGTCTCGTAGTCATGTATTTTTCACTTCAATTTAAAATGAAGCAAAATAGATCAGTTCAGCACGAATATTCGATTTGAATGTTAGGATGATGAAATAACGTTTAATGATTATTTTATCATAGCAATGGAAAATAGTCAACGTACAATATTAAAATAATCATATTGTACCGTTATTGTACAATATAATATGTAAATCAACCATTGAATATAAGATCATACTACGTCCAAAAAACAACAGACAAAAAAAAGAAAACATTACTACTTGAGCATATAGTGGAAAATCTGAAATAAGGTATAGTAAAAAATGTGTAGTATATATTTCATAAAGATTATAATTACCCTCTATGTGTATGGTATGTAATTAATCTACTAAATAATATATTCTATTTCGCTCTTTTCAAGTAGTCATTATTTACATTTCGTAAGTACGAGAGTAAGGAAATTTCAGAAAAGACGTCTACCAAAATCTCCATTACACGTTTTGCTTCCATAGAGCAGAAATATTACCAAAAAGAAAGAAAAGAAAACCCGAAAGTACTTAGAACGAAAATGTCCAGAACCTGTTATAACTTTTTGCTATAGGATTAATTTCACTTTATAAGCTGACATGTGCCAGAGGATATAACTGCCATCACCAAGGTTACAAAGAAAAAGGTGAACGTACGGAGTGATTATCTTCACCTCCAGAAAAAAAAAGAAATCCAGGAAAGTCACGTTCGTTTATGAGTGAACGTGTTTCTAGATGTAAAATTTCAGACCTTGAATATCAGATTGATTTTCATGCGGGGATTTTGAAAACTTTTCTCATACTCAGGCTAAACTCATTACGGAGAATCAACGTAGAGAAATGCCAAGACTTGACATTGTTCATTTTCTATTCTTTTCGCCTTTAGTTCAAAATTATCTTAAAACCATGTGAAAGGGAAATTGAAATAGAATCGAGAAGACATCTGATAGATATAGCAAGACACTGTGCTTTTCTGTTGCGGAAATTATTGTAAATATTTATCATGGATGTTAAAATTAATACTAGGTTGATTCGTAATTCGTTGTCGTTTTATTGAAGGTTAATTTGAAGCGTTCTTTGTGCGACAGGACACAGAGTAAATACGGATTGCAGTCTGGTGACCGAAGTATCCAAATTAAACCACTGCAACTGCGGAACAGGTTCGGAAGCGAATTACACCGTGTTGCGCAATCTATTCAATATCCGTTTTAGATTTCAATTCCCACACGGATAAAAAGTCGGTATTTGTGAGCTCTAATCAGGCCAGAATGCCAAGTAATCGTCCACAAGGCTGTTTGAGAAGGAAATGCATTACTAGAATGCGGGTTGGCCAGTACAATTGTAACTAGTGCCCAATGGTCTGGCCCCATGTTGACAGTCAATTCAACACAGGCGAACAGAGCGATTTCATGATGGGTTTGTACCGAAAACACTTCAACAAAAGAAAAACTCTGCACCCAAATTTCTCCATATCTTCAAAGTTCTACGCCAAAACAAGTCCAATAGTCCGAAGAAATTGAGTTTATTACTACACCCGCTAGATAACCCTAACCTTGCGTCTATGCATTAGCATCTTCTCAGATCCATCACATATTTCCTCGGAGGCACTCATTTGAAATTATGCAGGATGCTGAAAATGGAGTATAGTCACTTATTTAAAGATAACCCTCTTAAGGATATTTTGTAAAACTTAAACTAAATAAATAGATATAGATACAATAAAAGGTACTGTTTATTACTTTGGTATTTTACCTTTACACGTGGGAGTAATGTTTTAGAAATCACGTGTATCAATGACAGAACTAAACCGAATTCTAATGTGTGCAAAGTACGTCGATTTTGCACAGCTGTGTGCAAAGATGGCCCCTTTAGTATACTTTCTAAAGAACAAATTATTAACTAAATAATTACTACAGAAATATAATCATTATATAACCTAGACCTAGATGCGTTTGAAAGTGCGGACGAAACCTGTAGCATGTCAAAACTGGTAAAACCTATTTGTCTTTAAAAGAATATTAACTACTCATTGCTACGGAAATATGAGATGTTATAATCGAGAGATAACCTTGATTGAGCAGCGGATTAAACATATAATATGCCATTATTGGTTAAACCTATTGGTTTCTAATACAAATACTACATTCACTATATTTCAACCTGGGCCGTCCGATTCGTAGTCAGACGCACTACAGCCTGAACCGCGATGACTTATACTAAGAAGATTAATCAGAATAATTACGGATAAAATTCCGAATTTCAGGGTGAAAAGCCCAAAAGAAGAAACGGTGAGACACAACAGCTCAGTCGTCTCAACGAAGACAGTTTAATGAGCTTTAATCTCAATGTAAACAATAAAGGTTGAACTAATTGATTTGAATTATATTTATGTCCTTTGGTCATCTAAGACTCAGGCCAGGATTGAGGAGAGGAAAGGATTAGGAAAGGGGTCGATCAGACCCTATGTTGATAGTCTCGCATTTGCCTGGTGCGACTAAGGAAAAATCCTGGAAAACCTCAGTCAGGATGGTCTGTCGCTGGAATCGAACCCACGACTTCCCATATGCTACACCAATGCTCTACCACTGAGCTAAGGCGGCTCGGTAAAACAATACACGTGTTAGAACACTTCGCAAGAGAATAAGCGCATTCACCAAGATCCAATTCTCAATAGATACAATACACGATTTCGCGTAGTGTCTAAGACATTCCAAAAGAATTGAAAATTACTGAAAAAATAATAATTTAACCCAAACACACTGTTGGACGCTAATATGACTAACAAATTCACAAAAACTCTACTGTTAATAATTGTATTGAAGAAATTACGGTAACTAAACAGAAATACTTGATATTTCCTGAAGACCGTCCCATGCAGTATTTGAACCACGTTGAAGCAAACGCTATTCAGTACAACAATACAGCAAACAGAGTAGTAATGACACTGATGATCCATTTACATGTAAGTGGAGTTATTTACAAAATAAAGGTCTCTGATGTGTCTTTGATTATGTATTTGCACTTAATTTGACCATATGGCCTCAATATTAAAAAAAAAATCTGAAGCCTCAATTCACATCCACCTTTTTACAAAAAATAGTAAGAAAAGTGACAAATACACTACGAGATTTTACAACTTCCTTGGTTATAGCAGTAGTAGATAATCCAGGGGGTCTGAATTCTTTCCCGTTCCTCCAGCCATTTTTCTTTCTGTGTCCTAGTTTACCAAAGCATTTTTCGTTTGCACTGTAACTTTTATTAAAAAATGCGGAAAAGGTACTAAAAATTACAATCGTGGAAGTGACCAAGTAAGTTTTTTAAAAAAAATATAAAAATTGTGTACTATTTCGCGGAAGAGAAGTTGTATACCTACGTTTCCTCTAATGAATGTGACATTTTAATGGGAAAATGCGGCCTCGCAGACGTTTACTTACATCGTCAACTGAATTCTCCGAAGAGTCTACACAAATTTAAATATTTGCGTAAAGAAAATTTTTATTTTGGAATATATGGGGAAGAAAGAGGGAAAAGAGGTATGAAAGAAAATCGGTAACAAACAATTTTAATTGTTTGAGAACTTTGTGTGTTTGTTAAAGGGACTGGGCAGTTCGTTTACTTATATCATCAATGTTTAACAAGTGGAGACTCATTTCCGTACGTTTAATTGACTCTTGAGACTACAGACTGCAGAATTTTCACTTTTGCTTAATTTCGCTTCCTTCCGCTGTCTTCTTTACATCCTTTCTTTACCTATTTTCTTTCATTGTCTCTCTAACACTGTGTATCTCACTTTCTATTTCGGACTTTTTCTCTCTTTTTCTATCTCTCTATTATCTTCTTATTTCCTGTGTTTTCTCTCAATTCCTCTCTTTCTCTTTTGCTTTTCTTCCTATTTCTTTCCTCCTCCTTTACTTTTACTTCTCCTTCCTCTCTCTCCGTTTCTGTCTCTTTCAGCCATTCATTTTCTTTTTGTTTCCACTCTCTCCCTTCTGTTTCTTTGTTTCTATCTAATTTTCTCTCTTTCTTTCCTCTTCTTTTACTTCCACTCTCTCCTATCTGTTACTCGGTGTCTGTCTCGCTTTATCTCTTTCTTGTCTCCTCTTTTATTTTCTATTTCCGTTTTTGTCTCACTTTCTGACATCCATTTGTCCTCTTCTACTTTACTCTCTTCGTTTCTGTGCCACTTTTTTGTATTCTCTTTTTTCCTTCACCATCTCATTTCTGTCTTACTCTCTCTCTTTATCACTAATACTACCCGTTTCTCTCTTCTTCTCTTTCTCTCTTTGTCTCTCTCTATGGGCATTTTACAACCAGACGAGAATCGAGGATTAGCAACTCAAGGTCACTGTCACTGTCAATTTTCGAAACACTAAATAATGCAATGGATGTAGCATCTTTATGGGTACCACAAAACGCGACTACTGACTACCTGATTATCCAACATGTTTGAAAGCTGCTAGATAGCTACTGTCCGTACTTTAAACATTTATTTCATTTAGAGCTGGAATAGAGTAACAATCTATTTCCTTCTTCCACTCGCTGATTTTCCCGCCCATTGGTGCGGGGTGAATAAAATATGTTGCCAACAGTCATCGGGACTGTCACCAATACTCGCTTCCCCGTGGCCGGCTACGCCTCTGACTTGGATAGTTTCGAAGGTTGTGCCCCCTTTATCGTAACCAGACTCTCAAAGTGGCTGCGTCCCCATGGTACACATCTGCCTTCATAACCCCCCCCCCTCCGTGGGGCTGCGCCTCAATAGGGGAGTTTTTCCCTATTTATTGTAACCTACTAGAGATGGTGCACATTCAAGTCAAATTTTGCTTCTCTAGTTTCAGTGGTTTTGAAAATGCGTTTTGTGCCGCCATTTTGGATTAATGTCAGTTGTTTAGTTGTTCTAAGTGTAAATATTATGTAAACAAAATAATTCTTTATTTTTATATATAATTATGTCATAAGCACGAAGCAAGGAAGACATTTGTTTTAAGAAAATATTATTCAATGTTTCGATCTAAAATTTAAAGAGAACGAGAACCCAACAGAAGTATGTAATATTTTATGTAGTTTTAAACGAAAGTGAAATTTGGTAGAACAAAGTACATCATTCATTCAGACACCGTCCCCAGGCCTTTGTAACTCTTCAGTCAGCAGTTCAAGTGTCACCTTTAGCAAAGCAGAGAGACAAAGACCAATAGACGCCCACCTGCTTCTCATAGGCCGAAATTGGCAGCACCTTCTCTCCCATTCGCAAAAACATTACTATTTCTGATTGGCTATAAACTTTCTTCCATAAGTTAACGTGTGATGTGAAAGTGTATATAAACAGGACACCTGACACCATCTCGGTCGTCGCTTATAGCTCGCTTGAGTTCCAGCCACCGAACTATTAACATCTCGTCAAGTGACCGAACTCAGCTCTGAAAGACTGTCACTCTGCTAGCCAGAGATTGAAACATCCACGATCCAGCTATCACTAGCTAATATCCGAAATTACACATCTCTACCTTCATTCTGCCTTCTATAGTTACTACAGCTTTGTTTGAGGGGAGTTGAGTTCCGTTCTCTCTTTGCATTGTAACTATAATTTTAACATGAGTTATTGAGATGTCATTTCCAGTTCATTTAAGTTAAAGGTAATAGTCTTGTGGTAATCCTTCATATATGTTCATACTTTAAAATAGCTATAAATCTCTCCATTCACAGTCATTCTCGTGTTTCCTTTATCCCTCAATATGTTAGCATATAATGCACCAGATGAATGATGAGTTGGTACCTAGAACATAGCCCTGAACACGTTCTACTCAGACTAGCTACGTCTGAAGGTAATAAGTGTTCTATTTATGCATATTCTGAACTAAAACATTCAGAGCAGATGCTGCGTGTGTTGAGATCAAGACCAATTGGGAAACAGTATCCTAATGATTATGCAGTTGACGCCACAGCATCCCACCTTGGACAACATCAAGATGGCAACTTTTTTTTACGTTTTCTTATATTATCGTTATCTACTCGTGATGGTACATCTTCATACCAAATTACATTCCTCTAGTTCTAACGGTGTAGAAAATGGCTTTTGGGCAGCCATTTTGAATCCAAGATGGCGACTTTTCCAAAATCGTGTAATATTTTCTTTAACTACTCTTAATAATACACATTTATGCCAAATTTCGTATCTCTAGCTCAAACAGTGTGGAAAATATTTTTTGGCGGCCATTTTGAATTCAAGATAGCGACTGATATAATAAACTTCTAGTATGGTCCTTTGTCTGATCATGTGCGAGAAATCATTCCAGTCGGTCAAGTCGTTTTGGCATGAGGAGAGGACAAACATACTCACTTTCATTTTTATAGAGAGAGATTAAGAGTAGTCTTTATTCATTGAAGTGGTTACGTAAGCTCCGAAACAATTGATAATCTGAATGGAGCATGATCAGGAGAATACGACGACCTGAGCCATAGATACTTAAAAGCCTTGTGAATACAAACGAAAAAACATTTCTCCCTTTATCAGATATCCCTATGGGCCCAACGAAAGATCAATGAATGCGTCTACTATGACCAAATACATCGCTCAAATGATATCGTCACTTGACACAAATTCTTATCATCGATAACGTCATAACGATTGCAGAAACAGTTCAAACAATCTTAACGAATATCATCTTTTTATGGAGAGCACCACTGACCTTTCAAACAATACTGAAGCTTCTGTCAAATTCCAATCACAGTAGTTCAGAAAATATACATCAAAACAATGACAATAAATTGGCATGATAGATAAGACAGAACTAAACGAGATTTATGAAACGTAACATATCAGATACTTTTATATTCACGAAACACTTAACATATATGCTGAGTAATTTTGAGAAGCTTACTTTCAAAATGCAGTTTGTTCATAATGTTTCGTTTCGAGAAATTCACGAAAAACGTGTATCTTAACTATCGTTACACTTGGAGCGAAAGTTGTCCGCTACATTTGGAGATATCGATGATAGAAGTAAACAGTAGGAAGGAAAAAAATCGTGCTTCAGGAATAAGTGATTTACGGAGCATTGTTGTCTGGACAAATTGCATTTTGAACCAAAGTCAAGGATATGTTGCATTTTGAAAATAAGTGCAAGTGAGTCATAAAAAAGGGGTGGGTATTGCCTTGCAATAATTGACCCTTTTATTGTTCGGATTGTTATGTAACTGTTATTTGTGACATAGGTGAGTACGTTGTGTACTTCAACATTATTATATTTAGTACCTTCATAGTGATATTCTTTTTATTGTTATACAAAGTTAATACATCGAAATCGTACATATACAAAAGCTTCAAGATCACAAAATAAGTGGTTTGATATCATATGCTTCATTGGTAAATACGTGTATAATAAACGGACTGTATGTAATAAAAATATGATCTGCAAAGTGGTTAGTTTCCGTGCAATTATCATCAGTGTGTGTGTGTGAAAAGTAATGTAATGTTAAGAAGAATCTCCCAAGATTCTCACAATTAGTAACTATTCTTGACTATAACAAAACTTTTACATCTTCAAATGCGAACTCCTCCGTCATCATCAAGGCAATCACATTTCTCTTCTGGATCACATGTTGTAGTGCCAACCTCTAGTATTTCACAATACCATTTGAACCTTTCGATCTTCGACCATTCCGTTCCAAATTGGAGGTTAAGCAATTTCTTGACATTGGCAATCTTTTCAGGCTTCAAATGGCTGCTGGATAAAAGTTCGCCTGGTTCCTGTACACATGTCATCTGTCTTCCTCTCCGTAATACTGATGAGAATTGTTTTGAATAGTCAACAAACCTGTACGTAGGTTCCATTTTGATCAAGAGCTTCACGTTGTCATCTGTTCCAATGTCCTTTTTCAATATGATACTCTTCATTTCATTGATGCCGTCAACTTTCCTAACATATTCGGTCAACTGCTTGTAATCTTTCACATTCCAGTCCTTACCAATGTATCTCACCGTTTCCGCTTTTAAATATATGTTAATATATTCCTCAGGCAGCAATATTTCTTTATGTTTATGCAGTTCCCTTTCAACACCACCGAAAACGCGATCTGCAGGTAGATATGAATGACCACGCACTGGAAAATCCAACACAATGCGTGTAATGTGAGAAGGTGACCATTTGAACAACCAGCGCAAACGTGCATGTATTACACGTATTTTATCTGTCCCGAGCGACCATCTGAAAATAGGCGCAAGGTCTTTGTGGTTTTATCAAATTTTCCTTTTCCTTATCTCTCTTCCGTCCTCTTTTCAATTTATTTTTGCTGACTTCACTGCATTCTCCAAGAAGCACACTTCCCTCCATCTTACAGCTTACTCATCACAACCAAACTACTGCGACACAACAGTATAGCTACAGCTGTTCCCAATAACCTACACGAACGTGACCAATAAATTGCGTACAATACGGACAAGTTGCTGTTTGATTATTCAACCCGGCAATAGCATTAAAATACACAGGGACAAGTTGCATTTTGAAACTATAAAGGACAACTTGTTTTTTGAACTGAAACCGCTGATGGACATGTTTCAATTTCATATATACCCTCATTTTTAACCCGCTATAACTTCGGCCAGAATGGGACTACCTGCATTTTGATGCTTTTATATGGTGCAAAGTCTCCCAGAAATGCCATTTCAATCAATAACTCATTTTGTTTTCAAAAAGTGGACATGTTGCGTTTCGAAAGTAAGCTCCTATGATCCACATCTACTATCAAACTCCTAATAACTGTACTTCCACCTACCTGTTAAGGACGTGGTTAAAACATAAATACTGAAATAAAAAAGAACATGGGAAAACACAAATAATACAACCCGAAATAGTTAAAACAACTTAGTGGCATTGTGGATATAATTAAAGACAGATCACATTAAATTTTTATTTTGGAAATTCTATTAATGAAATAAAATACATGACCAGCAGAGAAGTATTTACGATGAGTAAAAACTATCCCATTATTCTGTTAATGTTAGCTGATATTTATTTAATACCACTTCAAGCACTTCATTCTTTGTATGAAAATTACAAAATGTTGATTTTAAAACTTCTTGTACAATAGAATACGTAAAATACATAAATAAATACATACATAGAATAGCATAGAAATGAATGTGGTGCCTAGGAGCGGTTGGTTGGATACAAGAAGAAAACAAAAGCAAAATTGGAAACGAATGAAGATAAATTTGTTACGAACATGCAACCAAAGGTCATTCAGGAAACTGACAGTAACGGAGTTTTGCGTTTTTCATTCTTTCTTTATGTTTTTGCTTTCCACTTAGCACTGGTCAAATGTATTCATGCTCCAGTTCTAGCTGAGTGGAAGTTTCCACTGGTTGAGTTTTGTGAATAGTATTGTATAAAAATAAATAAGACTTGATCATGTGTAAACACAACACTAGCTTGAATAGTGTAAGAATAAAGAAAGACTGGCGAGGAGTTGGAAGAGAGAGAAATAAAGAAAAAAAGGAAAGAGAGAGAGATATGAAAGTAAGTACGTGGGAAAGAAAAAAGATGACAAGAAAGAAAAACGAAATAAAATGGAAGTGCAAGGAGAAAAAGATACAGATAATAAAGAAAGGGAAGATACAGATAATAAAGAATATGAAAGTGAAGTAACCGCGCGAAACAGAGAATAAGTTGACGATGAGCGATACTGAATCGAGAAATAGTAAATAACTCAAGAGTGAAGACAGTAAAGAAAATAATAATAATAAAAACTTTTTAAAACATACTTTTCTTAAACAATTCGTACTAAAAAAACAAAGAATAATTTATTTTATGCATGACTAAAAGGAAAAGCATGGGGTGCGCTCTCATATACAGTCATTTTATAAATTCTTGAATTGCCGCGCCTCATACTTTTATTTTTAGTCATGCATAAAATAAATTATTCTTTACTATTTATTACGAATTGTTTAAGAAAAGTATGTCTTAAAATGTTTTTTATATTATTTTTCCAAGTTATTTCGATGTTCGGATACATTTCCTCGACCTAAATGTTTTCCAACCATTGAAACCCAATCTAGTTAGCAGGCTAGTATCTATTTGAGGATACATAAGTTCAAATAAAAAAAAAAACTTAAAATATACTTTAAAAATATATAAATAATAGAAATATATGAAAGTAACAATGAAATATTGTATTGTCACCCGACTTACGCCGCTGTATAAAATGTCATCATTGTATGACGTCAGGAAATGAGTTAACGTTGCAAGGTTTGAGGACACCACGAACCATTGTGAACTAATGAGAAGATGGAGAAAGAATGCAAGTTGGAGGAAAGGTTGATAGTTAAATAGTATGAAACCGTAAACTGAGGCATAGTAAAATGTGTCTCTTCTCTTGTTTTTTCGGTTATATCTCGATAATGGTGGGTCCTAGCGAAAACGTCATTATGTACAAAATTAAGGCTGACAAAATTTGGTAGAAAATTGTTCATATTAAATGTTCCCTCATCTCTAACCGTTTTCAAGTTAGAAGCCGTTGAAAAGCGTCATTTTGTTCAAAAATAAGTTGCACACCACGTTTCAGGACATATAATGTCTCTTAGCTTCTAAATCGTTGTATTGAGTTCAAAAGTGCTCAGACACAAAGTCATAGAGGATAAAATTATCTTCAATAGGGTGTATAAACAATTAAAATTCGCCCGTGACATTAAAAGTTTTTACTATTTGCCAAATTCCTATTAAATAAAAAAAAAATATGGATGATAATTTTGCTCGGGTAAATAACGGTTATATCACCACAGAAATGATTTATAACACGTGGCGACACATGTGTACCACATACATAGTTTGAAATTGCATATACTTTAAATGCCTTATGTATTACACGTTTGTTACTTGCTTTTAATATGGGTACTTATAATAGGGCGAAGGGCATTAGAGAGAGGGATAATGTTAGATAAAAACAGCACAATTCACAAAATGCTTCTATTGTTAAATAAAAGTAGTAGTAGTAATAATATAAATGTACTAATATACATTCCAATAGTAATTCAAAAGCAGAAGGGAAAGTATTTAAGGAAAATATCGTAATTTTCCTTTGATCTTTTGGGCATAGGTGTATCCAGGAGTGGTTCATCACCAGGTGCTAGGTCGTCGTGTATTTCGTCAAGGGACTCTGTGGCATCGTTGTCGATGGGGAGAATCTCGCAGTCCTCATCCTCATCGTCTTCCTCAACGAACGGAACACTGTTCAGGCAGGTGTCATGGCAGTTGTAGCATGTAGGGAAGCAGTTCATAGCAGCCTTCTTGCAACTACACTTGGCTCCACCACAGCCTTTGACCCATTTGCAGAACAGAAGGTCAAAACAGTTTCTGGAGCTTTAAGGTCTGTGGTGGGCATATCTCCTCCATTTGATCATTGTTTAAGTTCCCATCCCTAGAGTCCTGTGGCAAGCATGTTACCCAACCAGGCCTGAATTTGCAGGTAAACTCGAAAGTTATGCTGCTTCTTCGATTGGTGGAAGGGCCGGGATGACTGGTATCAAATCTGCCTCTTCAAATGAGCCTTAATACTATTGGCCCTGATGTAGGTTTTCCCACATAAGGTATGAACTTTCAGGGATTTTGGACCAACAAAACTGTGTTCCTTATTGCACCTCATTTCTTTGCTGGCTTTTATGAGTGATGATATTCCTTTCTCAGACATTCACGTTATATCACCACCAGAATCGTACATATATTGATCACGTATAAGACACTTTTCGGCCATAGTGACATCAAACCACTACCTCACTCACTCGATGTTTTGAGAGCACTGACGATCGACGAACGGAAAATGGAAGGTGGCCGGTCACCTGCCTGTTTCTCTTAGGAGAGAGGTACAATTACGCTTCTCCATACACTCCAATCAATCTCGAAATAAGAAAATATTTTTTTTTTTGTAATGGGGGAATTTTACTTTTTTTTACATAAAGATTCAAAAATAATCTTATCCTTTACAACTTAAAAAAAATAGTAATTAAAAAATGATTTTTAGAAAAACACGCTTTTTTAAGATGGACTAAAATGTAACAAAATAATAAATCCAATTAATCTTATGAATCGGAAAATAAATCCGTGGGTGCTCTTAGATATTATGATTTTATGATATGGTAAGCAAAAACACCCAAGTTTTAATTTTTTCCTATTCATACAATTAATACAATTTATTATTGTTTACGTTTTAGTCCATCTCAAAAAAGCGTGTTTTTTTAAAATCCTTCTTTAAATTATTTTTTTAAGTATAATAGATGAATATTAAACTCCCTACGAGATAGGCAACCCAAATTTCACAAAATTGTTGCGGCGTTGCGTGCATTTAAGGATAATTTCGAATTATTTTAATTAATTACAGTTAACTGGATTATTTTGTCGTATATCTAATGATTCAACATTGTATTGTCATCGGAAGCAAGCAAGTTTACAAAATTTCAAAGAAGTCAGATGATGGGAAGTGAGTTAAAAATCAATTGCAAAATGTGTACCGAACAGGCAGACAAGAAAGCGAGTTAGTTTGTACCGAACAGATAGACAGGAAAGCGAGTTAATAAAAACGTGTTAAAAAACCAAGAGAATGGACACATTTTACTATGCCGTGGAGTTATCTGCCCTTGCTGACACCAGAACGTTTCGCATATTCATATCCAAACACCTCCGAATACATTCCAAAAATCAAAAAGTGCGCACAAAAGTCTGTCTAGAAACCATTCCTTGACTGGACTTAATATATTGTTTATAACAGTGAACATATTTAAACGAAAAAGGCACAGTGAAAATTTTTAGTACGAATATCAAAGCAGAACAATCGTGTAACGAGCTTTGATATATATTAAAAGGTTAGGAAACATCAATTTAGTATTCGTTGGAAACAACAATAGTCAAAATAACAACTGTGTTTCTGTTTTGTGTAGATAACGTTGGAGAAATTAATTGTGTTCGTTAAATGAAGTGAAACCATGTTTCAAGTTCCCAGAAATCGTAATGAATAGAACATTTTCCCCCCCTTTAGAAAACAGTGTTTTTTAAAAAAACAAAACAAAACAAATTGTAATGTGAGATGACAGAGAATCGGTGTGGGTTGAAAACATATGATATATCATTATTTGCTACCATGTGGGCTTTGTGGTGGACAAACACTATGTGAGTGGGTTTTCTCGGGGTTCTCCCGTTTCCTCCCACCTTTTTTAATTCCACCAATTCATCTCATTATCATCATCCATCCGGTCTGATCGAAAGTTACCTAAAGGCCTTAACAATTAAATTCAAATTCAAACCATCAATTGCTATTTTTTTTTATATTTAAATAATTTTACGTGGTTTCTGGCTACAGACATCCACACGAACTAATCGGAAGGTTGGCGATTTTGTAATAATTTATTGCTAACTCTTTCACATAATACATCTCGCCAGCTTTATATCACCTTTGTTTTCTATTCTCCGATTGGTAAGAGGTTTCGTCCTTCATCGCCATATTTAATATGAAACCTACTAATAATGTAATTTGATTTTAATCACATGTAATTTGTTCGTTAAATACAACATACTTACGAGACATTTAATGCATCAGTAGGCCAGTGCTAGTCACCACGGAATATATACTCAAAGTCTACAGAACTTATAGGACTTTCCATTTGATTTAAGGGACTTCTTATGAAATTCTATTCAAAATTTTAAATTGTTTGGTATGTCGTCTGACTTCTGAAATATTTCAAAAAGTAAGGGAATTATTATTATCTTTTTTCTTTTTTTTTAAAAAAAAGAACCTGTTGCAGTATTAAGAGATTACCTTGAAAATAAGTTCAATTGTTGATAAGGGGGAAAAATTACATAATTTTAGTTCGATTAATAAACATTCAAAACCTTCATTTTATTTGCTTTTTCATTTAGTAAATATCGTTTAAAATTAATCGTAATTTTTGCAGGGTAAGACAGCTATCGTCGTTTCTCCTTCATTCAGTAACTTATTGACATTGTTGCTCTGAAGTTTTGGACAGGAAGAAGAAGATTTTACCGAACGCTACTACATTCAAGGTTATCCACAAAACATACTGTTCAAACAACCCACTATTCGCAGTCTTATATTAGAGTTACTATATTTCAAAAGTTAAAATTAGGGACCCTACTAACTTACAAACATCTTTCAACTGAACAAAATGAAATTGGGGTAAACAAGCAATATACAGATGGAAACAAAAGGTATTACCGACAACCATAACCAATGAACAGCAAAATGCTTTGTCCCTGTTCCAATGAAACACGTGTTTCATCCAATGTAAAGGTAGTTGAATCGTGAACTTAACTAATTCATATTCTATGTATTCATGGTTTTATTTTTTGGGCTGTCGTGCTCATAAATTGAAGAGAATATAATTGTGTGTAAAGAATTCAAACGATATTTTTTTTTTACCTTTCGTCTTCGCTGAAAACTGGGACATTGATGCGTCACGAAAATAATTTTCGAGACAACGGGATGTAGATTTCAATTCCGGTACGGTTCTAGATTTGCCGGGACAAATACATCCCTACGCTATAACAATGTTCAAAATAAAGGAGATATGGAGACAAATGTTTCTGCTATGACGTCTGAGTATATACATACATTAATTGTGTTAAGAAACTAGTATATTAACCACGGAACACAGCACCATCCTAGTACATCATTTTATAACGACAGCTGGCGCCATATGTTAAGTGATATCTTGCAGTTGCTTCTATACTTAAATCAGTGTTGTCAGGTTCAGGAGAACTTCGTGGAAAACGGGAAAATTTGGTCCATAAAAAAGGTAAAAAGGAAAAGAATCGGGAAATTTTGTTGAATCCTTTTGGCATAAAGTACATTAATTTTTAAAGAAAATTTAGAATCCAGAAAATATTTACATAAAAACGTGAAAATGTTCAGTATTTTCAGGGAAATATTGCGACGGGAACCTGACAACACTGACTTAAATGGGGGTGAGACATGATGACAGCCAGAAATTCAACGCTATGCGCGTTTTATCTTGTACGATACTTTTGACCTGGGGTTCCGTAGCACCTCACCCACATGTGTTTAATGTGTTTTCTTTGTCGCCAATGACATTTTCTTGATGGTAACTTTTTAAACTACATATCATCAGCATAGTAAACACTTCAAGTAAAATTTCCAGATTTTGTTCATCATGTTTTAGATAAAGGAAGGGACTTTGGCAGTGTGATGGATATTTAACTGACTGTAAAGACAATTTGGAGATAAAACCTCAGTATAACAATGCAGTAGGTGTTTCTAATCAAAGTGATGACGACAAAGTACAGGAATGGGAGGAAAATAGAAGTGCAAGTCATAGTTGTTCACATTTGTTGTGAATATCGAAACTCATAGCAATGAAGCTCTTTCAACAATGAACAAAAATGAAAATGAAAAATCGGCATTGATCGAACTCTTGAATTAGTTATCAATTATCATCTCCGAAAGTTAGAACTCCCTAGGCTTGAATTTGTAGGAGCAGCATTGAAATTTCGTGCAACGATAAAAATACATACAAAGATAGTGCTGCCAACTTTTGTTGCAGATTGTTGCTTTACATATAACGTCCAAATAATAACAAAACACAGAAAGTAAGATATTCAACGGCAAAAGCAGATATATATAGTTCTGATTTACTTTATCAGAGACTTTCAACTCTAAGGTTTAAAAGAGAGAATCCCAATTATTTGCTTCGAAATACGTAGAAGCCTGTATTTCTGGTGACCACGAATTAGGTGCTTGTTCTAAGTGCACATAAACTTACTTTGTTTTCCTTTGATTTTATTTATTATTTGCTTTGTATGTAACCTACTAAGATGTTTGAATGTTCTCATAATTCAATTAATTAAAAATGCTTAATTGTATGCTCTGTATATTTTATTTCTATCGTCGGGTGCTATAGCACATCATTGTGTGTGTTGCTGATCGTCAACAATGTGTGAGTATTTGGAGTGTTAAATACCCTAGAGTTCACTTTTAATTATTGAGATAATGTAAACATTGCACAAATGATCCATTATCATCGTTAATTTTAATTACGTATAACTTCCTTTCAGAGCAACAAAGAATTTAAAAGCATTGAGGAAAAATTTATTTAGCGTGGAATTAATCTGCATGTACACATCCAAATGAAAAATGTATTGATGTGAAAACAACAGATTCTCCTTCGTACATTTCAATGCCTGGGAATTGTACTGCCCTATCTCTATAGGTATCAGAATAGAGATAGGGCAGTACAATCCCCAGGCGTCTATTCGCTAAATAAGAGACTTTATTTATTTATATATTTATCTATTTTGTCTAGGTGATTCCTCCCCCCGTTAGAGCGGGATGAATAAAATATGTTAACACACTATTACTACTACTACTATTACTACAACCATCGGGGTACATTGAATGGAGTGGTTTGGAGCTCCACTGTAGGACCCATGCTTAGTAGCTCACCAACTCTCTTAAAGAATACGCCCGTTGATTCGTGATGAGTAAAATGCGTTGGCAACAGTAATAGTTATAATACCACTATTACTGCAAATACTAATTATTTTGAAACTACTACAACTACTGATAAGACTGCTACTACTACTACTGATACTATTACTACTACTACAACAACATACTATTGCTATAATTAATGGTAGTATTAGGGACCTATTAGTTATCCATACTATTCATTGAGCCAGAGGGGTCGTGCGGTTTCACCTCAGCGGATTTGATATAGCGTATAGTTTTGAATTCAGCATATCACCAGCATAACATTTAGGCGTGATACCCTCAAGTTTAGGATAGCTAATGACCGCCATCTATAAAAAACAAGAACTATATTCCAGCTAAACTATATTCCATTTATTTCGGTTAATATCTCATTTAGATAATTTCACAATGATCATATTTATTTACAGTCCGTATCTAGAATTATGACCCAAACATTTGAATTCTGTCAAAAGATATTATATAAACAATTATTACAACGATATGCACTTCATTAAAGAAAATACAGCTTTCTGACAAGGCTAATATTATTTAATAATAAAGATAAATTAAAACGTAACAGTTTTGGAAGTGTACCACTTCCTTTTTCAGACTGCACCCTACAACAAACATAGAAATATTACTTAAGTAATAAAGAAAAGAGATCGTTTTTTAATTTTCACCAATCAGGAGTCAGTACTAATTAAAGTTCACTTTTCTTCCTCTAGCGCTGCCCTATCACGGGCGAGCGCACCTACAATTCACCTGTCAAATTTGATAAGCCACGAGGACAAAAACAACTTTTATCTTAAATGAATCTTAATTGCAGGTGCGCTCGCCTGTGATAGGGCAGCGCTAGAGGAAGAAAAGTGAACTTTAATTAGTACT
>JAGDQP010020606.1:9796-33020 GCA_022664845.1 Lepisma saccharinum | reverse complement strand
TGTATGAAATAAACTGGAGTCGTTTTACTGTTTCAGTCAGAAGAGGAGTGGGGGGGGGGGGGATAATAAGTCACTTTTTCCTATGCCATTTGCTAAGCTGTGTCAGAATATTTTTCATTAAAATACTGATTTCCAATCCCGGTCACGAAGCGACGGGTCTTTGTTGTTCTTTTGTATGTTTTTCAAATAAGGAGCATCGAATTAAAACGCACTCAGTCTATTCATCATCTGAAATGAGTTTAAAGCGGATTTATACTCTGAAATGCATTACATTGAGCTATATAATATCTCCTAACACATTTCCCTTCTGCGTATAAAATGAGGCCAAAATCCGTGCTTTCTTTGTTAAGAAATGGATAGTTTTATCAGTTTTTTGCCATTACTGAAAGTTCATGAATACATGTTTATGAAAAACATATGGAAAATATTCAAAAGAACAAAAGAGATTACAAGTTAAAAAGAATAGGATAATAGGAAAATTATAGAACTTCATGTTTTCAAATCTAGATCAGAGCGCTTTATATTATACGGTATGAACAGTGACTCTGTTTTGCACGGAGGGAATAAATTTTGGCATTGGAGTGGCCACTGGACCTGCCTTGCTATCATCGCGCATTGAAAATCCAAGAGATCTTTAGAGATTTAATATGATTTTCATTTCGTATGGAGGCTTTGTACATTGTTCGAGATAAATGATGTAATTCTTTTTCCATGTGCCTTGGGAGATATTTGTGCACAAAAAATAATTAAGAAAATGTGACATTGCAGTGGTTATTACTTTTTTTTTTTCATTTGCTTCTGCAAGACTTCAGTTAATCAGTATGCGTAATTGCTTTGTTCCGGATTGTAGGGCTAGTTACTTTGCTTCAGGTAGGTGAAGATACGTGTTTCAAACAACCAAACAATAATAATAACTTTTCGAAATGTGTAAAGAAAAAAATTCTCGACATGACAGAAAACTTTCTTCTAAAAGCTACGTGTGCTATCTACATTTTAAAGGCAAAAATATTGTGGAAACCGAATCTATTAATATAAAAGAGGAAAGAGTTGGTATTCTGCGTTTAAGATAACATTAATCTTTAAGAGGGACTTTATCTGCATTTTAATTCCGCTCCATAACAAAGAAAACTTACTTTTGAAAGAAGTGCTCTGACTTAAACAAACTTTAAAACATAGTGTCTATCACCTGTTGCCGGGAACTTCCTTAGATGTTGTAAGTATGTCAGAAGAAAGAAAAAAGACCTGATTTTCTTCGAGGTCAGGAAATAACCATGAAATTACGTACTGCTTTGTCGAAAACTAGGAAATTTTATAAAAGTCTCTTCCTGGAAAGTTACTTAAATATAATAAGATTTGTGCGGTAAGTTGTTTATCTGCTATTAATGATAGAATTGCGATAATAGAATGAAAGATTACTAACCTGAAACATCCGGAATTCACTGCGGGGCTCAAGGGGTTTATAGGCATCGGTTCACGAGTCAGGTGGTTTTGGATTCGAATTCCACCACTTTAATACTTGTGGAAGTTTGAACTTAACAGTTTATTTGAATCGAGAGGAACCGACATTATTAGTTACTGAAAATTAGCCCGTAAATACTAAGTTTGTACGAAACGTGCTTCAAATTATAATAACAGTAACAAATAAAATCCACTTTCGTTACCTGAGCTAGTTACGGCCATCCTTACCATTCTCCGAGTCTTTCTCATTTCAGCTGAAAACTACTGGAATTAGATAATGAAATTCATTTGTACGGCGTCCTTGTCAAAACTGTTTCTTCCTATTGATAAGAGAAAAAATGTAGTGGAGGGAGTGATTTATTCATTTTACATTGACAGAAATTTTAGTTGTCAGTCGGTCTGATTTCAAACATAGATGTGATGTCAGTGTACATTTTTTTGAGAGAGAGAGAGAGCTTTGAAATGAAGTTTTAAGTGAGAAATCGATGTGTATACCAGTTTATATCCCTAACAATGCAAGTAGCTCTGTATTGAATATGCACGTAGTTAATTCGAGGAATCATATGAAATGTTAACAATATAATTTAAAGCGCTATTCCTAAGTATTAAAATAACAAGCAGCACTTGCAATGTTATTTCACTTAATTGAAATCGAGCAGCTTCGGCTGTTGAAAAAGATTGTATTTCTATGTGCCTTAAATGAAATGTTTATTTTTAATGTCTTTAGTATTTCATGATAGCTTGAAAAATATTGAATTCTTTGAAAACTACATTATACATAGTTTTGTAGTTAATGACAAAATGATGTCATTTTCAAGGCATTAAAATAGGTCTTTTTTCTTCTTCTTTTTCTTCGCACAAAGAGGTAGGAAATCGATGCATTGGTCTTTCGTATCAGTTTCATTAATTTGTTCTACCTTTTATTTTCTTTAAGGAATACGAATCACACTACAAACTTCTTGAGTCTACAAGAGCCGATGCTAAGCTTCTTGCTGGCAGAAATGCTCTAAAGCATGACTATTACATCCAAGTAAGTTCCATCAGAAAATGTTCCAAATTAATGTGTTATTTGCGTATGAATTAGGTTATCATTTACGTTTGAATCATGTTGTTATCATTTTTATTTTTTTACTATTATTATTATTATTATTATTTTAAACAGTATTGATGATAATTATTTGTGACCTTTTTCTACAATTATTCAAGTTGCTGTTTTACTATTTGTTATTTAAGTAAATAGTACATGCAGTTTCTACCAGTGTATTTCCATTGCCTGTACCTCAGCCCACTGTTTTATGTAAACTATGGATAGATTTGCTTATCTTATGGTTCTCAAAATTTACAGTAAATTCAACCGTAGAGAATTCTAGAATTCCATATTATTTTTTATTTTATTTTATGTATTTACTTTTTTAGTAGGTAGGTTTCTAACAGAACTTAATTTCTTGCAAGTGTTGTATATTTCTCTTCACCAGGCTTATTAGACTATCAAATATTATATTAGCACTTTTAAACGAGTCCATTTTAAACCTTGTATAATAAAAATGGTTAATTCCACAGAATTTCGACAAGTGGTGGTCGCTCGACTATTTTTTTATTTTCTTCATATTTGATACATTGAATGCCATAACCAAGCGAAGTTGAAGACAGTTTTTGAATTTTTTTTTTATTGCTCATAGTTAGGATGTACAGGATGTTCAAAAATGAGATTCTGCAGAATTTTGTTGAATACAACGAATCATAAAGTTTACACATATTTGACAAACCAGTTAAGATATTTGAATAATTCCAAGACACCTCAGAGAATAATTGAAGCTGTGCTTTTAAGTTCTAGCCTCAAAAATTTTATCGGACAGCGTGATTTAAACATTTGTAATTACTTTAGATTTTTTTTTTTTTGTACCTGATTGAATGGAAAGAAATAAGTTGTTTACTTTATAATTATTATGTATTATTTTCACTGTAACGACAGAAAAAAATAACTTCTTGTGTCCTTTCCTTTTCTTTATAACGGGAGTTCAGTTTCATAAAAAAACGAAAATTTGTCGAAATTCGAGAAGGTATAGTCAAAAGGGGGAGGGTGGACATGAACAAAATTTTGCATAAAAGTTAATTTGTTTATGTTCTGTAACCCCCTGGTAGTTTCATTCTGTTATTCAAATCCCTTTATGAAACACAGCTTCTTAAAATTGCTAAGAGAGTCAAAACAAATTATTAATGAAAAATGAGGCTATTGTTAATAATATTGTATTCTATCAGCATAATAATCTAAATCACGTGGCTTAAGCACAAATAGATTATGTTTTACGTTCTTTGTTGGTGTACAGAGCTATTTTAGCTTGATTCTAGCTGCTGCTTAAGGAAAAACTATGAAAAAAAAACCACTCATCTCCAATCTGATATTATGAACTCTTCCTGAGTGACTTTTTTTTTTTAACAAGTTATATACGCAGCCATGTCATGCAGAGACATGTAGGCCTACATTTTATTTGAATCTTGCGGTTAAAATCACAGCTCTTTTTTTTTTTTTTTTTTTTTTTCAAGTGTTGTACGTACCTATGTCACATGAGATGTTACTCTTTTCGTTAGGCCTAATAAAATACACAGATCTGCTTCTTACTAGTAAATATCACTAAGAAACACGTTATATCTAGCATTCTAAGAGACCACTGATTTGCCAATAGTAGATGTCCCGAAGTATCGGCCAATGTCTAGCTAAGCCTCCGTCGCACAACCGTTTTGTAATTTTTTTCTATTAATTTTAAGAAGCTGTACTTTATAGAGGAATTTGAATAACAGAATGAAAGAATAATATGTATTTGCATGACATGGCTACGTACATAACTTGTGGAGAAAAAAAAATAAAAGTCACTCAGGAAGAGTTCATAACATCAGATCAGAAATGAGTGCTTTTTCTTTTTATCAATTGTATCTTAAGCAGCAGCTAGAATCAAGCTAAAATAGCTTTGTACACCAACAAAGAAAGTGAAACATAATCTATTTGTGCCAGGCCACGTGATTTAGATGTTTACGCTGATAGAATACAACATTATTAACAATAGCCTCATTTTTCATTAATAATTTGTATTGCCACGACTATAGCTCTCTTAGCAATTTTAAGAAGCTGTATTTTGTAAAGAGGTTTGAATAACAGAATGAAACTTTCAGGGGTTTTAAAACATAAACAGATGAACTCCTATGCAAAATTTTGTTCATGTACTCCCTTTCCCTTTTGACTTACACCTACTCGAATTTCGACAAATTGAAGTTTTTTTTGTTTTTTTTATGAAATTGAAGTCCCGTTATAAAGAAAAGGAAAGGACACAAGAAGTTATTTTTTTTATGTCATTACAGTGATAATAGTAGATAATAATAATAAAGTAAACAACTTGTTATTTCTTTCCATTCAATCAGGAAAAAAAATTCTAAAAATGAAAATATCCCCTTTATTTTACAAATGTTTAAATCACGCTGTTCGATAAAAATTTTTAGGTAGAACTTAAAAGCACAGCTTCAATTATTCTCTGAGGTGTCTTGGAATTATTCAAATATCTTAAATAGTTTGTCAGATATGTGTAACTTTATGATTTGCTGTATTCAACAAAATTCTTCAGAATCTCATTTTTGAACCTCCTGTATATCCTGAACTATGAGCAGTAAAAAAATTTCAAAAACCGTTTTCAACTTCATTTGTATATAAGTCACTCAGTTGCTTATCGGGCCCAGTCCATTTTTGATGGAAAGTGGATTTATCGATTTAAATGGATATAAAAGTGATAATCTTTCAGTTGACAAACGGGTGTAGACCTCGTTCAATCTACTGCCGTTAGATCGCACCGTCTTAGCAACTCATGAATGTGGTGGATTGTTCAGTTCATGTGAACTCAAAAAGTGCATTCCTGTAACATTTTAAGAAATAGACTTGGCCCGATAGGCAACTGAGTGGTGCATATGGCAATCAATGTACCAAATATGAATAAAATAAAAATAGACGAGCGACCAATTCTTATTTTATTTGTCGAAATGCTGTGGAATGGCCCAAATGGTACATGTCTAAATTTTCATTTTCATTCACATATCCACCGGGGACGGTTCACCAGCTATTCATTGGTTTTAAGAAAGCATATGATTCTATCAAAAGAAAAAGGTTATACAGTATCCTGATACAATTTGGAATTCCAAAAAAATAGGTTCAACTAGTGAAGATGTGTGTCAGCGACCCCATAAGCAGAGTACGGGTATATGTCAGATAATTTCAAGATTCGCAATGGACTGGAACAAGGCGATACCTTGTCACCACTACTGTTTAACATTGTGTTAGAATATTCGATTTTAAAAATTAAAGGGGACAAAAAGGGACTATCATTGAATGGTCTGAATCAACTGTTCGTATACGCGGATGATCTAGATTTAATAGGAGACGATATAGATGCACTACAAAGCAACACCGATGTCTTAGTAGAAGCGTGCGATGAGATAGGTCTACAGATAAACATAGATAAAACAAAATACATGATAACAAACCGAAACACAGGGAATGAAGGAAATAAAAATATAAGAATTAGGGATGAGGTCATAGAGAAAGTAAACAACTCATCCACTAGTGGATTGAATATGGCTGTGATTTATTATTATGATTTATACGTAACAAGCAAAAATGGAAGTCACGGAAGAAATAAAAAGTCGCTTAGTATCGGGGAATGCATGTTTCTATTTAGTCAAAAAACTTATAACATCGCGATTAATATCTAGGAAATTGAAATTTAAAATATACAGAACGGTTATTCTGCCGGTAATACTTTACGGTTGCGAAAGTTGAAGTACGACCCTAGCAGATGAACATAAATTACGTGTGGTGTTTGAAAATAAGATTTTAAGAAAGATATACGGGCCGAGATGACTGGAGAATGGAGGAGACTGCATAATGAAGAACTCTACGGACTGTACGATTCAACAGATGTAAAAATAATTAAATCGCGACGACTAAGGTGGGCAGGCCATATAGCTCGGATGGGGCGAAAACGAAGATTATATTCTATCCTGGTTAGAAGGCCGGGTGGAAGGAGACCATTGTGAAGACCGAGACGTCGTTGGGAGGCCAATATTAGAAGAGATCTTCGAGAAGTAGGTGTTCGTGAAGAAAACTGGCTTGATATTGCCCAGGATATAATCCAATGGCGAGCGTTTGTTACTGCGGCGATGAACTTGCGAGTTCCATAAGCCATAGTTAGTTAGTTAGTTATCTACCGTCTGGGCATATGCGACCATACAGTAAAACATTTTCGCTTTACAAGGAGACCGTCAACATTGTCATACCGAAACCTAATTTTAATTTTTTTGTACGAGTAGATTACACCAAAATAACACTCCACAAAAAAATTGAAATGCCAATTCGAAGTGCAAGTAGGCCAAAAATACTGTAAAAAATTGGATAATTTTACTGCCATGATATAAATCTAGTTGGCTACACTGGCCGAGTGCTAGGTAGAGTAGGGATGGGCATTAACGCTATTTTCCTATAATAGTAGCTCTTATGTACAAATTGGTGTTAAAACTAATACTTCAAATAACAGTTCTAAAATAACCGTCTCTATTCTCAACTGGGAACTTTAACTTTGAGTTCTTTATTTCCAGCTGTAATAATGCAATATAAAAGCACAATTTTAGATTAACTTACTTAAGTGTATCCTGTTGTGTCTGCAGCGTTACAAGTTACACAAGTTTCCAGGTGCGTAAATCGTGTGCGAGTAAGAGTGATATACTATTCCTCATGAACAAATCGCGTCAGGCGTCACCTCCTCACTTGCTATTATTCCTCTTTCTTCGAACACTTGCTGTGCAAGCCGCAGAATGTTTACTTGGTTCCACATCCTATAAATTATGCAATCCCACTACATTATCACTACTGAAGAACACCAACGGCAAAATGTACCATAGTCGTTACTTTTGACCTCAAACAGTCTAACTCGTACCTCCCTGCCAAATGTAATGGGAACTTATTGGTTGGAGCGCTGATAAGAACAGACACGTAATATTGTTTGTGGTGTTTCGGAGGTACCTAATAAAAACAAGTGAGGGGGAGTCCAGTCAAGCAACTGTGTGCGCATAAGCTTCCACCAGGCTTAAGCAGCGAGCACTCTGTTTATACGATCAATGTTGCGTCCTTTTGAACGCTACATCAACTACCCTAGTAGTTCCAAAGCTGGAAATACCCCCCACCGAAACTCGGGATCCGCCCTGTAATAAGGATGAATGATACGAGTTTGAAATCGTGCTGCCGAGACCTTTCCAACGATACCTCAAACACCTTCCTAGCCCTAGTAATTGAAAATCGCCCCACCGCCGAAACTCGGGATTCGCCCCTGCTATCTGTAGCAATGATACAGGTTTGAACTCGTCATGCCAAGATCTTTCCAACGACGCCTCAATCTCCTTTCTAGTCGTAGTAGTTCCAAAGATATAAATTCCCACCCCTATCTCTGGAACAGCTCCTGCAATCTAGAATTATTTGCATCAGTTCATATGAATGCTGCAACAATAAATTTGGCTACCTTTTCTTTTCTCCCCACCACTACATGAAAGATAATACTTTTCCTAATGTTTTTGTAAATCCATACTCCTTGAATTTGGAGTTTAGAAATGACAAGCGGTTAGGTCATTCGGAAAATTCCTAATGTATTTTTAGAAAAGGAAAGTAACAAAAAAGTACATTTCAAGAATTTAGCGCAAAAGCAGAAAATACAAAATTTGGAGCATTGCAGAGTACATTGCTCGTCCCAGACATTTTTCTCTCGGCTAGTTTCTGCATTCTCCCACGTAGTAAGCGTGGTCGTTTCTCTCCACGGAAAGTACTCTGTCCCAGTGTAGCAAACCTGATTCATATTATGGCAGCAAAATTTTCCGGTTGTTGACAAATTTTTTGGCCCACTTGCAGTTTGAATTGGCACCTCAAACTTACTAAGACAACACTAAAGTTGAGACTTGGGTAGTGTTTGTACAGTAACACTTTAGGTTTATCTTATAACGCAGTAGTTGACAAACGTCGGTGGTTAATTCTCGTACCGAATATGCGAAAATGTCACGGAGACAGATCTGACCTATATGAGATTTCACCTGAATTGTTAATGTCTCCTATACACCATTAATCGTGTGAGGACGAGCTGTGTCGTACATATGAATAACTCCTTGGAAAAAAAAGTTTATTTTTATATGGGCCAGTCTAGTAACTTTGGACTTCGGCCCGTCACGATTTGCCCCTTAGCTATTAAAATCCACACCCATGCGGGGGCTCGAACCCGGGACTTTCGAGCCCTTGGCCTATCGCCGCAGACCACACGGCCACCCGGCGGGTAATAACTTCTTGGAGAGCAGCCCCGTCCATTTAAACTTGATGGAATGTAACGGTGTCAAACTTTGTTGAGAAATTAAGAAGTAATCTTATACAAATTGGTACTTACCGGCGTTAATTAGTACCAATTAGCATTCGGTTAGTCTTCAGCGCATCATGACTTTCTTTAATCTTATACAGTCGAGGAAAAATTGAACATCTCCATTCTTGCTTTCATCTTCATTGTGTTCGACTCTTGCGGACATGGATGTTTTCCATGTTTTGCCAACCGTGACAACGCGGGACAAGAAACTGTTGTCATCCTTTGAAAACCATGTAGAAGCTCCAATGACTTTGCCATTGTATAACGCTTTAGGTAAGAAGTCATGTAATGTGGTACCCACTGGGCTTACACTTTAGGGTAGCGTAAATGTATGGTGATGCTGTACACTGTACCGTGGCTCATTCCAGCTACAACAGAAATGTCATCAGTCGTAGTCCTTGTGTTGTCCTTAGTGAATTTGTTAATGCGTTGAATAATTCCCGGGCGAGTCGTTGTGCGCCAAGAAGAGTGCGGTCCTCTTGAAATTTTTTACCTCACTCCGTCACTCTTGAAAGCAACAAACAATGTTCACCATACTTTGTACTTACTCATCTGCCCATGAATAAACCGTATCAAAGGGTATTCCCCCATTACACTTGATTTTGAAGCCAGCGCTACCTAACTTTTAGCAAAGATGTAACTTACCTTTGTTGCAAATATCATGATTTTATTTTACTTTCTTCAGGTAAACATGCATCTTGTTTTTAATTGATTGCTTCTCACATTTAAAAAGCAGGATTGTGCTCTTCAAAACAATATAGTTAAACGTTTAGACATATCCTGAACGCTTTGTTTGTAACATTCAATCGGTTGTATTAAACACTGTGGTTTGAAAGACATATCTGAGAAAATATTTTCCTTCTGACAGTTGACATATCCGTGAACACGTGACATGGAAAATTTTCTGATTGTATTTCCTGGTCGAAGTGTTTCATGAAATTGGCAGCTGCAGGTGAGAGAAAAGCTCCAATAGCTACATAATCTGTCTGTTTAAATTTTTTTCCGCTGTAGAGAGAGTATATAGGTATGGAAGAATGCTAGGGGAAAATGACTGATTAAAACATGTTCTTTCAGTAAATGTAAAGTACTATAGAATCGAAAGACACACCATTGCACCTATGTTTTTAATTATCTGACTCCCGTACCATTCTTACCTAACGAACGCCACGATATATTGCAATGTTCCCTCTTAATAACCCTCTTGGGAAGGTTAATTATATGTCGTGTAGGTAGAGCAGATTAATACATGGTAGTCACCCATAACCAGGTTTATTATAAATGTGTACAAGTTCCCAAATGTTTAACAAAAAGACCGTCCGGTACAAATGTATATACAAGTATTTTCAGTTATAACTTAACTAGCGTAATCTTCTTCTATTTGATGAATTCTCGTCTCGGGTGAGAGAGATATGGAATGAGGTATAGCACCACCATGAACAGATGGGTGCTATGAAGGATGCCCCGTTTCCAGGCGAATCGAGAGCAAGGAGATTGCTCCGAGTCCAAGCGTCTCGAGAGCGGACGAGTGTCTTTAGTTATTAGGCTAGAAGGAGTGTGTTCCGGTCCAGGCAACCGAGAACTGTTATAAGGAGGCACACCAGTCCAGGCAACTGGATGTGCAGGAAGTTGTTTTGGTCCAGGCAACTGAGAACGGTTTGAGGGAGAGGAGTTGACCACCCGGGCGAGAGTGAGTGATGCTTGTTGCCCTGAAGTCTGGGTTTTTATAATGATCCTTTGGGTGTGGTCCACCAAGTTTCTCCTCCAGCGGCGCTAACTCCATCTTCAGTTTTGTTGTTGAGTTATTGTTGTCGTCTTCTGTTGTTGACACTTGTTACGACACTCGTATTACACATGTTTGTTTACATTGTATTACTCACTTCACTATTTATTTACGTTGTGATTGCGACCGACACGTGTTTATACGTGTGGATCATTTCAGTATATTTTCTTTGTTTCAATTTCTGTTTGTATTTAGTTAAAATGGGGTTATATAATGTTCTTCAATAGCCTTTAATAAGTATGTGGTGCCGAGGACGCCGTTTTTGACTTGTACTAGAGTAGTCCTCTAATGTATCTATTTATTAGTACCTCTATTACCTTTTTTTTATTCTGATTACTACTAGTAGGGTCTTTGGAATAACATCTTTGTGCAAAAATTTCTTCACATTGCATACCTTGTATCTTTCAGTTTGTCGGTGGGTACACATCTGCTTACCGCGCCCTCATTTCAGGGGAAAAATGGTAAATGTAGTTGTAGAATTGAATTAAGAATGGAGAAGAACTACACTGTATAGATTCATTCGGTGTACATATTATAGGAATTAGTAGAAAAGTTTTGGTGGTTTTGAGGTAGTTTCATCTTGTTTTCAAGAAGTCAGCCATAGTTAATAATGACAATAGCCGACAACAAATATTACTTTCAGCACTAACCTCCAACCTTGTTCAAGGATTAATACCCATATCTGCCAGCTTATCAGTTCTATGATCCATTTGATATCATCACCAGTCTCAAGTTGTAGTTTCTTAGAGTAGTTGTAATGAATCATCACGCTTCAAATTTCATTTGTGTACCTTTTGATAACGTACATAACTTTTTCTTTTTAAATTTTACCTTACTTTATTTATTTTTGCAAATATATTCTGCTGTGTTTTCAGCATTTTCTGCCCCTATTAAAGATCATGCAGAAACATACTTTACAAGAACTCTGAGCTGACTTCAGAGAGAAGGAAGTTTCCAAAGGTTGAAAAACACCAGTATAACAAATGTATGTATGTAGTACTAAAAGTATTTATAACATTTCATATTCGTCTCTTCCCAGTCATTGTCGAATTGAATTGTGTTTATGTCCTTTAGGCACATTTGGCTCAGGTCGCAATGTCATTGTTGTATCATTGTGAAGAAGAACTACGTCATGCATTTTAAGGTATAATGTGAGGATGGTGTAGAAGTGATAAGAATGCTTTTATCGATGATAACAGTGTTTTCTTCGTCTTTTAAAATAAAATAGTGTATAATTAATTCCTTTATCGTGGTGCTTTGCGATAAAAATGTATACGTGTCCAACTTGGAGAAGGTACGACATACAAAGGAATACGCTACTAAGTTTTATTTGGCGTTGTTATTATTTTATGTAGCTAGAGACGAATGCTAAGAAATAAAATTGCCAAGAAATATTCTTTTTAATGATACACGAAGATTAAAATGTTCTGTGTAACCTTACGTTTATTTATTTATTTATTTTTCGTATGGCTATAAATTGCTGACTGATCGTAATAGATAGAAATTTTAAAATGTTTCTATAACAGTTTTTTTTTGTTTACGTGAAAAAATAAATAAAAGAATAAAATAACAAAACTCTATTATTTAATATCATAGAGGAAAATTAATGACGACTCTAACGAAATCTATATTATTTGATCCATATTATGAAAATATCAAATTAATATATATGCAATAGTCTGTGCTGAACAGTACAAATTTATAGTTACACGTGACAAATTTCTTCCTTTTTTCTTCTTTGTTTGCCCGGTGGGAATAAAAAAAGCGTTCCCAGCAGAAATCCATACGAAATTAAAATGTATAACATGTGTCTGAAATCAATATTTGGTTTCTAAAGTTGTCTCCGAGTGTGAAAACTTAAAGTGGTTTCATAAAGTATGTAAACAATGTGTATTATTATTTCGTGTCATGTGCTAGCTCAATTGCTATTTTAGCTCTTTATAATGTAAATACTAAATAATCTATGTGAATTCTATGTAAATGAGTAAACAAGTATATCTCTTTCCAGTGGATTTCTTGAAATATTCTATCTAACTTATTTAAAGACCGTAAAGTTTCATAAAGGTATTTTTAGATTGCAGATCAATCTGGGAAACCAATAAACTTGCCGGAGGCAGAGCGAGAGTCATTGGTCATTGCTATGGCTTTACACGAGAAAGGTCGAGCAGCTCTTAAAAAAGAGCAACATTCCTTGGCATTAGTTCTTCTTCTGGAAGCGGACAAAGAATTCAGGTATGTTAAGATAACTCTAGAAGTTACCTAAAAAGTTCGTTCGTTTAACTACTTATCCACAGCAAAGAATTTTTACAAAGGTCATTACTAAAAAGGAAAAAGTTTATATTTAAACTGGTATTACAACTACGTACCTTGAATTAATTGCCCCGACAAAATACCACCGTTTTAGAGTTCCTCATCAATACGTCCACGCTTGGTA
This sequence comes from Lepisma saccharinum, assembly GCA_022664845.1. Lineage (NCBI taxonomy): Eukaryota > Metazoa > Arthropoda > Insecta > Zygentoma > Lepismatidae > Lepisma > Lepisma saccharinum. The sequence continues at coordinate 19,918 of JAGDQP010020606.1, read as the reverse complement.
TCGAAGAAGATTCATGGGGAGATATTTTGATGTATTTCCACTAACAAGAACAGATCAGTAACTAGACACTCGCTAGGCAAGGAAAACTAAACACAATTCCCATATACTGGATATTTGATCCTTTAAGTAAGCCTTCACTGGAGAAACTGAAACAGAACTTTCAACCGAGGAGTAGATATCATGGTCATGGTCAGAAGTACTTAAAAAACAATGACACCGATACAAGGAATTCTCTAACTTCGCAGAGACATGATTTGTAACATTAGAAGAAAGTACACCGCAGCCAATGGAGGTTAAGGGATCAAGTTCACGAACAGTCAGGCATTTAGTATTTTTGATGCGACGAAACAAAAATTTGTGCCAAATGTACAAAACATTGATTATATAAGTGACATCAGTACATCGAACATGTATTTCATTTTCTAACAAAACTTCAAAACTTCCAGAGGCCAAGGGAAAAGAGAAGTAAGAAGCTAAAACAAGGATTAAATTTATTGACTGGTAGGGTTCCAGTACGTAAGACACATTCTAAATTAGACAGAGAGAATTCGAAATATCATGATAGGAAATATTTGTGACAGTAAATTAAATAATTAAAATAAAAATTAAAGGTGCTGATCAGAGTAGAGGAATCATTAAGATTCGATTGGGAAAACGTACAAATCGATTGGGAAAACGTACAGAGCCTATATTCAAAGGCAATGAACAATATATATTACTATGCTGTGGTGGGTAATGTATTATCGAGTAATTCGTTTTGTACTTAGGCTGACGGTTATTTTGAATATTAAATTCGGTTATTTACTCTAGTAGGCACGAGGATCTTGTTAAGCTATGAAGATGTGATGGTAGATTTTGTGGTAGCCGTATAGAGAAGTGGGGGAGTTACCGGGCCACTGGGTAATATTTTGGTACCAGACATGTAGGGGAGATTTATAGATTATCTAGATGAATAGAGGAGTATTCAAATTATATTAGATTGATTATGTTGATTGTTAGATTTTAGTTGATATAACGAGTTGGTATAAAAAGAAAGAAAGAAAGCGAGGGAGGGGGGCAAGTGAGCTGTGGTAAGGTAATTTTGACTTAGGGTAATAAGTGTTATTTGATAGAGAAGATAGAGACGAGATTTTAATTGTAGATAGTTTGGAAAGATTGAGCAGAATTTAGTTTAAGTGTTGTGTAGGTATAATTTATAAGGTATATGTTCGGAGATGAATTATGATTTGTATGGGCATAATAGGATTTTTATGAGTAATTGGTCTTGATGTACTAGAGTTAAATCAGTAATATCAGGTGGTGCATATCAAGTTGTAGATGGGAGTTCAGTAAAGATGAGCAACAGTAGGTCCCTGTCAGGGAATCAGTCTAATTAATCGATCTCTTATTGATCCGTACTTAGCTGCACAGCAGACTCCGCGCCTCCCAAGTCGAATCCGGTCGTGGTCGACCAATTGCTGACTTACTTCTCCACCGGTCTGCCTATTTCTCCTTCTCGAGCAAAAGACGCTGCTCTCTTTTTACCCTCCCGTTTAAATAGATTCACACAACGAACTCCAAAACCCCGCGCATTTGTATTTCAAGAAATGAACGACATAGAAACGGAAGAAGCGACACACAACTGTCTTCCCCTTTCACTCCTGAACATACATCAGGCAATGCACCTTTTTCTCAACTTGCACCGGTGATGGCTACCAAAGAAAAAAGACAGAGAGAAGACCTAAACTACAAACATACAATTGCAAATAAACCAATTACAACCCAGCTTACGTTTAATTCCTTTCTCTGTCATTTTTTCCTCAAAACAGTTATAACACTAATGGATGTAACAACATAAGTACTGTAAAGTATATAAAAACACTGTGAATTGAAACAAATTAAAAGATGCACAGAAAAATTGGTGAGGGATTGCCTCGAAATTGAACCACATATGCTCTTGCGTGATAATTATTCTCTCGTTTTATTATACGAGCAAATTATAAAAAAGTGCAACAAACTGTGATATTGTTATACAAACTGACGGCGGTATTTTTCGATGAACGGTTGTCAGCATAATTGTTGCCAATAAGCTGAGTTTTTTTCTTCAATGTACAACACGATTCACTGCACTTAAGTGTCTGGGATTATTCTGGTGGCCTCATGTTTCATTTGGACGTCCAGTTGATCAACAGTAGCACGCCGATCGGCTCTGACCAACCATAACAACCTAAATTCACCTCGGGAATCAATAGAGCATGGAGCTTCACAGTTGTCACGTACGGAAGACAACTGTCCCATTCGTTCAGTTTTAATACATTTTCATCACTGCAGCACCTCAGTGGATCACAAATTCTGCTGTTTCGGAAATACTGACTTCCCTGGTCCGGTAGCCGATGATAATGGTCTTGTGTTTCAAGAAACGACATAGCAACTTACGAAGCGACAACAATTGTCGTCCCCTTGCTCTTTTTAGGTCTTACAGATTGCGTACTTTGCTCATGACAGAGGTTATTACTATGTTCATGGATGCAAAACATGAAGTCTCGTATTCTTGCGATCTGTGACTTCGCCAGGCGCGCTTTTGATTCGCTAGGCGTGTTTAGTAACGTACTATTGAGGGGTGGTTATAATAATAACGTAATGACTCTCTTGGGGGAATAGGTAACGGTAAAATTATCCCCATTGCGATACCCACGCGCTGTGCACGGCGCATGAGGGATGTGGAGCTAGCGCTTCACATATTCTTGACCTACGGTATACGAAGTGAGGTTGGATGGTCAGTCCCACGCTCGATCTCTGTTACCTCCCAAGGTGTCCAGAAATACCAGGGATACTCTGATACTCAATTTGGTACGAGGTTGAGTGCACATCAGAGCACCAGGCATGGGAACTGGCCGTGATTTGAACACGGGCCGCCCTATTCATAGTCAGACGCGCTACCACCTGAGCCACGGTAACTCATGTTGGGAGAATAAGGGATAAATGTAATTAAACTAACACTATTTTGTCTCTCGCTATAAACAAATCAGAGTTAATACTGAAAGCATATACGCAAACACGAACCAGTGGATTGTCTTATATTAAGAAACTAGAGCTATATGAAACGATTATTGCTGCGTTGATCATTGCATTGAGTTGTTTTGTAAGTAGCTTCATTTTCGGATGAGAATGAGATGAAAAGCTGAATGTCTTTTTTATTATTAACTTCTTTTAAGAGACCTCAGAACGTACCTACCACCTTTGTTTTTTTTCTTCTTCATATTTTTAAAAATACTGAACAAAATGACAAATAACAATGACATTCGTCCCCGATAATAATACCTGTGTGTTTCAGATAAACTACTTGAGATTTTGAAAAGATTGACGAGAATCTTAAATGGCTTTATTAGCGAACGTCCCTCACCAGGCTTTCAAATTGCTCATCTATAATTAAGCTCTTAAATTATGGATTAGTTCATTTGTAAGATTTACCAATTATTATCGGGGTCGCTTTCGAAGCTTTCAATTGTTGTTTATCGTTTATCTAGTACTTTTTAAAATATGCAAAAACATTGGGAGTAGATATTCAGGTCTTTTAAATAGTAATGATTAGTGCCTTATGCAGATGCATTGCTAATTGATTTCTACGTTTACCGTTTCAATTATTTGCATATTATATTTTTCTTATTTTGTTTCAGTAACTGTAACTCTCAGATTCTCCAAAGTGTTGATAACTATGCACTTTTAAATTTGGATGTTGTTTGGTGCTATTTGCGTCTGCGTAGTATCACACACATACCAGATGCTGAACAGCGTCTTAGGAGATGCGAAGAAAGCTTTATGCAAAGCTATGGCAGAAACCTGGAAAGAGTAGTCCAACTCAAAGGAGAGACAGGTACCTTGTTTTTCACAGATGTTTTGACAGTGGTGGATCAATGCTAAGGGGGGGGGGGGGAATCTATGAGTTTTAAAGCTGTTTCTTTCGATACTTTGTGGGAAAGGAGTTAAAACTATTAGTACAGGAAAGTTACGCCTTTATATGGCTGTAGACGGATTTTTTTCGGTTGGGGGTGATTTTGGTTATAACCATTCTTTGGTACTTCCTGTAGCTCCCGAGAAAAATCACTATCATTGCTAGTTGGGAAACATATCTAAATTATGAAAAATTGTGTGCAATTTTAAAGCTACAAAAAGTCAATGTAACTGGAGAATGGTAGGCTAAAACGGGTACGGTATTCACTAATTTACATTGTGTATTTTCAGAAACTTAATTTCTGATAAGAAAATAACTAAGTAATGTAAATAAAGGCGTACTTTTTGTACTATATACCATAATAATGTTTCTTGGGTGGATTTTGATCCCTGAACATGAAAAATAGATCCGTTTCCTGTACAAATTGTTCGTTTTTACATTATTTTCTTTAGTTCACAATGGTTCGTGGTGTCCTCAAATCTTGCAACGTTAATTTAGCTCATTTCCGGACGTCATACAATGATGAAAATTTGCACAGTGACGTAAGTCGGGTGACAATACAGTATTCTATTGTTACTTTCATATATTTATATATTTTAAAAACATATTTTAATATTTTTAATATTAACCATAAATACTAGTCTGCAACGCTGTGGCGTTTGGCTGGTTGCAGAACACTTTAGGATTTGGGTAAAAAAAATAAAAAAAACTTTTTAAAGACATATTTTTCTTAAATAATTCGTACTAAAAAGTAAAAAAAAATGTTTATGCATTACTAAAAAGAATAGCATGGGGCGCGCACTCATATACACTTTACAAATTCTTCAATTAGCGCACCTCATGCTTTTATTTTTAGTCATGCATAAACAAAATTATTTTTTACTTTTTAGTACGAATTGTTTAAGAAACGTGTGTCAAAGTCTTTTTTAATTATTTTTTTAACTTCATTTTATATGGACAATTTTTTAGTAAATATGGACTAAGGCCTGTGACATGTGAAAAAATTCACAAACATAGCATGCACCAGGGATTCGAACCCGCAAATTCAGGAACAGCGGCCCCGCGCCCTATCCCACAGTGCTACTAGGGTCTGCTTCTTCGTTTTAAAACTATGTTAGGACCAATGTGGCGATTAAGGTGACATTATTTTTTGTTAGATTGCTTGAAGTGAAAATAAATTATTTGACACATATCCCAGTACGTTAACAGATTAAATGACCGCCATTTTGGTTACGAGAGTCTCAATAACCGCTAGAAAATGTATGTCTTCGAACATATTCTTAACTTGTAGTTGAATTAATACTCTGAATGACAAAAAATGCTTTTATAGCTTTGATTATATGAGTTTCCCCGCACCATATGAGCTTTTTTGTTTCTTTTCTTTTTTCTTTTTTCTTAGCAGTGGTTGTTAATGATTAGCAATCAGTTGAGGTTGAGGTAGAAAGTTTGGAAGAAACGTGTCTTCTGTGCGGGAGAAAATTAGAATAATTCCTAAATGTTAAAGTGAAAAAGGGTTTGCAGACTATAAAAGGGATTTGTTTAAAGCGGTGGAAGCAAACTTGAGGGCGTCGAAGAGGTGGAAATGAATATGAAGTGCAGGAAGTTCTGCACGATTCATCCGAAACCACAAAAGGCACCTGCGATTCAATATGCTTCCCAGTCTATGGTAAGGAGTAGCGTCCCGCAGTTTAATTTTAAATTTTGCTGCCTACATTGTGGAGAGAAAATTGAAAAAGAATATACAAGAAAGCATCCGGAGAGATATGATATGCTAAGTTGAGACACTCGGGAAAATTTCCACTATACGCCTACATATATATATATATATATATATATATATATATATATATATATAAATCAGCCTTATTCAATCCACTACTGGATGAGGCCTCTCCCCGAAGGGAGGAGTTTGTCTACTGCTCCCACGCTGACCAGACGGGTTGGGAGAGGAGAGCCGAAGCTCTCACGGTGATCGCTACTGTCTTTTATTCACAGCATCTCCCCAATTGTCCTCACGATACTGGGTCAACACCGAAATTTTTGAGCCCCCACCGGGAATCGAACCCGGGACCGCTCGCACTGAAGTCGAGCGCGCTACCGACTAGATATAACTTGCACAAAGGAAAGCCGTGAAGGCAATTTAAGGTAAATTTAAGACAAATGAAGGAAGTAAAAGGATAATACTTAAGCTTATAGTTTCGTATTAGATCACACACATATTCACATATAAAAAAGTCACTATATTTCGTGCCTATACACGTTTTCAAGTATAGATGAAGAGAGCGAAATTCACGTGTTCACAAAGTACAAGTTTGGAGAGACAGTGGCGACACGTAGCGGACAAAGCATCAAAACTGGAGAACAACTGATTGCCGTAGCGCGTCGATTTCCAGAACTTGAAATAATAATAACTGTATAGCGTGTAAGTACAGGGTGGGATTGTGGATGGAAATGTGTTTGAAAATGCAGAGGAAAAGGGGAGCTTAGAGTTATTGAAGGTTAAGGCCAGGTTTTATTTTCGCGCTCAAACCATGAATAAAGGCATTCTCCCACAAACGGCGTGTTGAGATGCTGGTCGTAGGGGGTAAAATATGGATTATGGCAACCAGGAAAGATAGATCAAAATTGGTATTGTGGGACTCTTTGTGCAAGGAAACTGGGGCATCCGGTTTGTTGATAGTACAGAAGTGACAATGGTTATTAATTCGAATATTAAGAGCACAACTTGTTTCCCCCACATAAAGGGCATCACAGAACTTGCAGGTTAGGATGTATATAACATTAGGGGTGTGGCATGTACCATTGGGATTGAAGATGTACCGACCATTAGCAGTACTGATAGTGATTGTGGTAGAAGAAATGAAAATGGAGCAGACCTTACATCTGGGTCTCTGACATGTCTGGCCGCCGGTTTGGTGTGGTGGCAAGGAGGGATTCGTACGGACCAAGATATTTGTAAGATTAGGTGGATGTTGAAAAACTAATCTAGGTTTGGTGAGAAATACTGATCTTATGTTTGGGTCAGATTGGAGAATGTGAAAATGAGAGTGTAGGATTTGTTTGACCTTGGTTAGTTTAGGATGGAACTGGGTGATTAGAGCCGGTGGGTTGAGTGTGTGAGGATGCACGGCGGATCTGTTTGGTTACAAGTTTAGAAGGGTAGACTCGGTTGACTAGAGCCTCCTGGAGGCGTGGTAAGGATGGGAACTTGAGTAGTGTAAGTACTGTATATGGTAGGTGGGTTTTATGTGAACGGAAGTGGTCAGAGTGTTGTTTTCTAAGGTGATGTCCACGTCAAGGAATGTGACTCTTTTGTCGGAAATGGACCAAGTGAACTGGACGACACGAAATTGGTTTAGTTGTTCTAGGAATGTCTTGAGACTGGTTTCACCATAAGTCCATAGCATCATTATATCGTCCAAGAATCTTACCCAGAGTAGAGGGGTCAAAGGTTGAGTTTGCAGGAAATCATGTTCGAGCTTGACCATAAACAGATTAGCATTAGAAAGTGCCATTGAGCATGTGGTTGGAAGGAAGGAGTCAACGAGAGCGGAAATGTGTTCAGTAGGGGAATTATAGCTGTCTACAATGGGTCTGTTCCATGAAAATGGAACAGACCTTACATCTGGGTCTCTGGCACGTATGGACACCGGTTTGGGGTGATGGCAAGGAGGGATTCGTACGGACCATTTTCGTTAAAGTCTGCTCCATTTTCATCACTTCTCCCACAATCACTATCAATACTGCTAATGGTCGGTACACCCTCAATCCCAATGGTACATGCCACACCCCTAATGTTATATACATCCTAACCTGCAAGTTCTGTGATGCCTTTTATGTGGGGGAAACAAGTTGTGCTCTTAGCATTCGAATTAATAAACATCGTCACTTCTGTACTATCAACAAACCGGATGTCCCAGTTTCCTGGCACACGGAGTCCCACAATACCAATTTTGATCTATCTTTCCTGGTTGCCATAATCCACATTTTACCTCCCTACGACCAGCACCTCAACACGCCGTCTATGGGAGAATGCCTTTATTCGCGGTTTGAGCGCGAAAATAAAACCTGGCCTTAACCTTCAATAACTCTAAGCTCCCCTTTTCCTCTGCATTTTCAACACATTTCCATCCACAATCCCACGCTATACAGTTATTATTATCCTTTTTCTTCCTTCATTTGTCTTAAATTTACGTTATCTATCTATATATATGTACACATAAAAATGTTACTATATTTCGTGTAATCACACTTGTTCAAGTAGAGAGGAAGAAAGCGAAGTTCACAAAGTACAAGTTTGAAGAGCAAATATGTGTACATGTGAATATGTGTGATCTAATGCGTTAGTAAGCTGTAAATAATCCTTTATTCTCCTTCATTTGTCTTAAATTTACCTTAAATTGCCTTCCCGGCTTTCCTTTGTACTAGTTATATATATATATATATATAACTAAGGTAAGGTAAATTTAAGACAAATGAGCTTCGGCTCTCCTCTCCCAACCCGTCTGGTCAGCGTGGGAGCAGTAGCAGTAGACCAACTCCTCCCTTCGGGGAGAGGCCTCATCCACTAGTGGATTGAATATGGCTGTGATTTATATATATATATATATATATATATTAGAGATGGGTCGTTACCAAAATTTCACGATACTCTATACTCCATATCGATACTTATTTCAGACCTCCGATACTTTCCCCAGCAGTGTTCTACAATAATAATAAATTGAATTCAAATATACACATTTCCTATCCTTAACTCTTTCTCTTTATTAACTTATTCTGTTTAAAATAGTCGTTAATTTTATGCATTGTTGACTACTTTCTTATACAGGATAGTAGAGGTCGCCTTTTTAAATTTTTGCGACAATACTGTTAACATTTCGCTTATTTTAATGAGTGGATAAAAATAATAATAAAACGAAAAATATTAAAAACGTACGCAAACAGTTAATAACTGAAAGAAATGTTATAAGTTTTTATAAGAAACATGAGAATTTTCATTCCATTGCGATCAAGTTGAGTCTGTTGTGCTGCATGGAACTCTATTCAACGATATTGGAGTGATCGGCTAATGTCCAATGATAGATACCAGAGCACACATTTAAGCTGGGTCATCCATCCACTTCCAGTCTAATCCAATCATAAATGGGCATTATCGCGATGCAAATATTTGTATATTGGCAAATACTCGATACTTCAGGGGAAAGTATCTGTATCAATGTACTCGATACTTTTAAGTGGTATCGAGTATCGGAACAGACATGGACACGATCGCTATACCTAGTATCGCGATAAAAAAATAGTAACTTGGCAAATACTCGATACTTCGGGAAAAAGTATCTCTATCTAAATATTCGATACTTTTAAACAATATTGAGTATCGAAATAAGTGATACGTCGTTCGATTCTTCCTGAGCAAATCAGTCTAGTCGTTGAGAAAGGATACAAGTAAAGGAACACGTCCAAATCTAGATCTCAGTCATGAATATTGTGAATTGTAGTGTGTGCTGACAGCATCGATAGAAATGACGTCACATTTTCCGGAAACCAAAGAAATTTTATATGCGTTTCTTTGAATCACTGTTTAATTTTGATTTGCATTCGTCAAGCAAACCATGTGAAGTATCGATACTTTTGTAGAGTGTCGATATATTTTACTCGTTACTTTTTAAATAAAGTGTCCTGTATCGGTATCTATATATTTTTCCTTGGAGTATCGGTATCGAATATAGGCACGGAAGCTCTAAAAATTGTCAATTTCAATAAGTTCCATTAATCATTATGTTCAACCATGATCTCTCACTTCTTAACCTAAATGGATCATAGCAAACAATTCCTAATTTAATTAAAACAAGCTTACAAGGCTATCACAATTAACTTTATTTTAAAAACACACAGCAAGCGTAACAGTCAGCTAAGCCTTGCCAGGTTGTTTTAATTAAATTGATAGATACAAGGCCTCAGTATAATTATATCCACAATCAATTCGTTTCAAGTAATTTTGTTGTGAAAACTAAATAATCTTTCACACTGATATGTAAATTATAATGTTGTACTACGAGATTATTTTCAGAGAAAGACATCACTGTTAAAACATATAAAAGTATCGAGTTCTGTATTTAAGGTATCGACCGATACCTTCCAAGTATCGGTGGTATTGAGGTCGAAAGTATCGAGAACCCATTTCTAAT
>JAGDQP010020605.1:8394-33021 GCA_022664845.1 Lepisma saccharinum | reverse complement strand
AAAAAAAAAAAGTGAACCAAAGGTACTCACCATACACGCACCGATTCTGCCCAAAATATCCATGGATTAATGTTTTCCATGGCGCACAATGTGTTACCATTTGGTTGAAATCGAATAAAAAGTAAACATGATCTTCATACAAAAGGTCGATTTTGAACCACGGTAGGCTCCGTATCTCTAAAACGATAACTCGTATAAAAAATAAGCATTTTTATTCCCACGGGTCCCGCAATATACCCCGAACCCCCCTTGGTACGTACCAACCATTTGGGGATAAAGTCAAAAGACAGACAGAATGACAAACACATTTTTCGATCATTTGTGAAAATTCTGATTCGGCTGAAAAAAGTCATAACTTTTGAACCTTTTAACAGATTTTGACGTGTGATACACCGTTTGAAAGGTATTGAAGCGTAGATTAAGATTTTGCAAGTTTCGGACGCCTACATGGTCTGGTGTTAGTACTATCATCTGAAATGTGATTTTTTTATATTTTTTTTGAACTGCCCTAGGGGGTCCCAGGGAAGTCCTACCGACCCATTTTTATTTTTCTGTGTCTTAGCATGGTAAAGAGTTTCCAAATACAAGTTCAAGCATCATAATCGGGTTTATGGTTCGCTGGATCCGAAACTATTTATTTATTTTATTTAGAACATAACAGGAGAACCTAATTACAATGTTCCATATTTTAGATTATTGTCACCGCTAGGAGTACAATCAACATACAGTATTTTTTTTACAATGTTATGTATTTGTTTAATATTCATGTTATGAAAATCAATTTCCTCAACTCTTTTACTTATGTCATTATAGGTTGCGCTCATTCTCCAAGTTGGTGACTTTTGCATAATATTTGTTCTCGGTTTTTTATAATGAAAGAATCCTGAGTTTTTTGTTCTGGTTTTGGTTGATGGGACATGTATCTGAAAGTTTGAGAGCAGATTTATACAATCTATTCTATTTGTAAACACTTTGTAAAGAAAAATCATTTCATGAAGAGTACGTCTGTTCCCAAGACTCATCATGTTAAAGTTTGTATTTAATATTTTTTTGCTATCAGTTCTCGGATAAACGCCTGTTTCTTTGTATACCAGGAATGTTAGGAATTTTGCTTGGATTTTTTCCAGTTTGTCTGAGATATGTGCAGTACTTGGATTCCAGATAATGGTAGCGTATTCAATTTTTGATCTTACATACGTTTGAAATAGAGGCATGAGAGTTTCTGTCTTTCTGAAATCCTTTCCCATTCTTATTATCAATCCCAGATTTCTATACGCTTCATTAACAACTTTGTCTACATGAACGTCAAAAAGCAATTTGGAATCAAATATTATACCTAGATCCTGTATAGTTTTGGGGTATGGGAGAGGCGTGTTATTAATATTATATTTGAAATGCACGGCTGTCTGACATCTTGTAAATGGCATTACATTACATTCGTTGACATTAATTTCAAGTGAGATATTGTTACACCATTTGACTATTTAGTTTATGTCAAGTTGTAGATTTTCACAGTCATTCAAGGAGTTAATAGTAGAGTAAATGTTTAGGTCGTCAGCGAATAAAAGTTTGTTAGATGTTTTGAAACATGCAGGGAGATCATTAATAAACAATAAAAATAATAAGGGTCCTAAGGTCGACCCTTGCGGCACTCCCGAAGATACAGGATATTATTGGGATATTCCAGCTTTGTAAACAACATATTATGTACGATCATACGTCAATGTTGCTAACAGACTCATTTGTAAGCGTCACTCGAAGAACTACCATTCTTTATGATAATGTTATTTATGAGTTACTAAAGATACCGTACCATATGCTAAAACATTCCGCTCACTCCTCTCCATTATGCATCAATCTTGATTTCATTAAAAAACACATTTTATGTTTGAACATTTGAGTAAACACCACAATTAACTGATAGATGTAGCATTTAGGTGGAGGGGAGATAACTACTGAAAATTAACACTGACTGGACCGAAAAAACTTCGAAATTATGACGAAGACAAATAGCAAATTTGGCGTCAAATCGGCACTGCGACGCCATCTTCCCGAATCTGGAGCAGGTTCAAGACCTGATAAGATCGGGCTATTGTAAGTGATACTTTTTCACCTTGCCAGAAAGGTAACTGAGTAGAATTAACAATTTGATCAACAATCGTAAGTTTTAATCCATTGTTATTATGTTTGTTGCTAGGAAGAACTAAATATTTTTTTCTTCAGAATATGTAGTTTTGGAGGTTGATTTATTTTTATTGATAAAAACATTATTGTTTGGATTGACAAGATCTATCGTTGTTTATTATAAATTATTGCACTGGGTGAAGACGAATTAAGGAAACATTTTTGAAATGCTATAATTTTTTTAAAATAATCGTCTGAAAAACCATAATATTTGGTAAGCCCGGAAAACTAGCTCCAAAAATTATAGTAAGCTTGAAACGCTAATAAGTGTCACGTTAATTCAAGACGATGGCTAAGTACGAAAACGAGCATTGTGTGTTCCCTGTGGAGACGTATTTGGAAAGTAAATCACCAACCTTTGTACAAAGGGAGTTCCAGAAAGTGTTCTATAGACGGAACACTCTCACTAGAAAACAATTGCTGTCCTTCCGTGAAAAGGGAAATTTGAATGATCAGTGAAAGGAAAAAACGGATTTCCCGCGAACAGTGGTGATCAATGACAGTGTACAACGAGTGAGACAGAGCGTGGTACAGAGCTCTAGATGGCGATATATATACTCGATGTGGTTCTAAAAAGACGGGTCCACTCGTCACACAGCTTCCACAAGCATGGAGCTGTTAATAGCAACAATTCCTGGTGAAACTAATCTCTGTTAAAGGAGATATTTAATGGCCGCCGTGATCCCCTGACCTTACACCTACAGACTTGTTCTTGTGGGCATACATTAAGGAAGAAATTGTCAGAAGAGACCTACAGAGTATCCCGAAACTGATGGACTAGATAATTGATATAGATAACAACATACCAGTCGATGTTCTCAGCACGTCTGCACGAAATACCGCAGTGCGAACTAGCAACTGTTGGGGAAAAGGAGGTGCATACTTCGAGCACGTATTTCACAACCATTGAATGAATTTGGACTAAATTGAATTAAACAAAAATGATTGAGTAGTTATGGAAAGATTCTATGTTCTTCATCAACATGAGGAACCATATATGTTAGGATTTATATAGGTTAGTATTAAAAGGAAATAACTACACATGATATTCTGTCCGTCTATTTCTTTCAAAAGGAATTACTTCCCAGACTTATTTCCATTCTACAGGGTCCATGTTGTAGACTATGACTATTCGTAGTATTTATAACCATGATAGTTAGTTTTTACGCCACCAGTCAATGTAGTTACAATTGAGAGAGAACTATATTTGTCATGAACACACTTCGACATAAAAGTGTAGTTAGGTCCCTTTAATTCTCACCGATTCATTTATATAATTGCTGTCATCTTTCCATAATGAACATTGTTGGAGAATGAAAACTTGGTAAAATATTCACATTACCAGTTCACATGTTTATTGATCATATGTGTAACATATATTTGCAACATCGTAGTTATAACCTTTAGGTTTATAGATCATAGCGGGGAATGAGAAAGGAGATAGACGTGCAGATGAAGTCGCCCAGGATCTAGTTTTGAAGGTACAAACCGACATAAGTCTGGTACGACTGAGACAAAAATTTTCCGGAGAAACTTCAGGTTGGAAGGCAAAGCGATGGTGTTGAACCCAAGACCTTCTGAATCCGAAAGCAACGTTCTAACAACTCGGCAACAACCATTCAGTTCATAGTTTGGACTGAACATTAGAACTTAATGATACCAAGTAAGCAGAACCTCACACCTGTTCCTATATGTGACATTGCAATAGAATTTAGGTTAGGTCATGATGATATAATCTCATGAAAAGGGGGGATTTTTGGAGTATAGTGAGCAGATTGTGAAGTTGCATGTGTCTTCTTTTTTATCCTAATAGCAGTGGAGAAGGCAAGTCAGAATACTATTTAGAAAATAGACCATACACTGTAAAAAATATTACATTTACTAAACATGTCTTGTACACGTGTTTCGGAAGGTTTCTTAGGATTGTACTCAGTAGGCAGGGACGTATTTAGGGGATGAGTCCTGACCTCACAAATTCAAAACTCTATGTGGAGTTAGTATAATTTTAGGCGTATCATATACATTTAACATACAATTTATATCCAGACACACATTCGGCTCTCCGGAATCATGTGGAGTGGACCCCTCCCAAGACCTACTTCTAGAGACGTACCTGTCAGGAGGTGTAAGCAATATATGCAGGAAATATGTTGAGATTGTCATTCATTTTTAAAGATGAAGTTTCATTGTTTCTTCCACACTTAGCTTTTCACTGTTCGTTTCTTTAAAGTAGGGTACACCAGGGTAATTCGGGTCATGGAGCCACTCGGATCATTTTAAGATTTACTATATATTAGTATGGTATCAGTGAACTTAATGTAACGCTTTTGACAGCACAGTGATCCCATCTTGTAGTCGAGTAAAGTCCACTTCAGGTGAACAATGCTCTTCCTAGCTCGAATGGCGCCAAACCACGACAGTCTTAGAACAGTTTTTTACCCTCCTTCAAATGGCCAGCACAGTGCAGTCAAAAGTTTTACATTAAGTTCACTCTTAGCATGATTATAAACTTAAAATGATCCCGTTTACTCCGTGACCCGAATCACCCCACTCTACCCTGCTATTTTCTCCTATGTTGTTTACAATATCTACAGAATTTATAAAAGTACACTTCATTATATTTTATAGGAGCCAACCTTTCATAACTTCAACGTGCTTCTATATTGTATGTGCAATAAGCCCTAACAAACAATTCTAGCGTACTCATTCAATCTTTCCCATCGAACTTCTTCACTACAAGGGTGTTTCGATTTTCGATTTATCGAATTGATATATTTTTAAAATATCGAAATTTAAATATTAAAACTTTTTTTTTATTTTCTAAATATCGATATTTTAATTTGATATTTACTTCCATATTCCGGTACAATATTTTAATTCGATATTTCTAAAGATATTTACTTCGATATCTTCGTTCGATATTTCAATACGATATGTACTTCGATACGATAGTTACTTCGATTCCCAGTAGCACACAAATGTGTTTTGAACGTTATTTTATGGTTTAGTTCGTTGATTAACCGTTACTGGTTGAAAAAGGTAATTTTAATTTTAAATCATATTTCAACAAAGATATTGTTGATAAGATATTAGTTCAACTTGGACTCAACTGTTGTTTTCAACTATGGTATAGATTTTGTTTCATGAGAATATTTCTAATTTTGTGGAATAAAATTTGTAATTAAAAGCTAATAGAATGCCATTAACTATTATTTTGCATGTTGAAAACACGTTGAATTTCAATCTATATTCCAAGGAAAATTTGATTTATTTGATAGGACGATCATATGATGTGTTTTCAACTATTATATTGAGATCTGCCTTAGATTACTCTTCATATGTGTCTTTCCGAGTTAATTACATAAAAATTGTGCTTAAAAGAGAACAAAATCAAATTAACTGCGTTTTTTTTTTGTTCTCATTTGCATGTTGAAAACAGATTGAATTTTTAACTACATTTCAACGAACATTTAATTTCGTTAATAGGGAGTTAATGTGAAGTGCTTTAAATTTCCTTTTGAACTATGACATAGATTTCGCTTTATATGCGTTTTCCTAAAGCGACATATTACACTTACTGAGAAATACAAATTTAATAGTGCAGCTATGGTCAAAGTGTTAAAGAAGTAAAAATGCACGTAACGAAGAAAGAAGGAAAGTATTCTTTATTCTTATTCTTACATGATGGTGAAATGACAAGTCTGGATTTGTAGCTATTGCGTTCAAGACTGGCTTTTACTACAAGTAAAAGGAATAGTGACTCTGAAGGCGACTTCGTGGATGAGTAAACAGCGTGTCGAGCTACAACTATAAATGCTGAAAGTTCCAGCTACGCATCATACAGCAGAAGGTTGGCTTTGGACAATTTACTGTTGACAAATAAGCAAAGGAACAAAACACACCTAAATGTGTATACCAATAGACAGCAACCATGGCTATCTGAACCCGTTTCTTCATCGTCCGCTTCTTGATTTCAGCCTCTATTTCTCCTCAACCATTATTCAACATCGAATAAACCATTGAACAGGTGGACATTTCGGTACATCTACAACGTTAAAATTACGTTTCGTTACTACCGTTTAATCCACGTATTTTCAACATATGTGTGCCTACTGGGGGTACTTTGGTTCGATATTTTACTACGAAATTTCGATACTATATTATAGTTTGTTTGTTGGGGATACACAGAACATATTTTTACAGTGTAGAACTGAGGCGGAGTGGTACCTTCAAAGACTCCTGCTGTACCCAAAAATGCATAGCTCAAAATCGTGCAATGGATGCGTAAGGGATTCCTCAAAGAAAGTAGGGTATTCCCAGACATTCTCTGGAGCACATGTGTGTCGAAATAACCACGAATAAATACAGATGCTAACGTAATCACAGAGCAAGGCAGTTTACTTCACTGACAAAAAGTACAACAAATGTTCGTTGAAATGTATTCATGTACTTCTGATTGTCATACAACCAGGCATCTTAATGTAAAAAATCGTCCCTCCTGGAAATCTGTTTGAGATATTGACTTAGCGCAAATAAATTATTGTATTGTTACTTGCTGAAAGACATTCCCACTCATGTTCATTTTAATCAACCTTTACTTCAAAGAATTTCTGAAAATTCCCCATTTTCTTTGGGGAATCCCCTGCGCGCTCTTTGCTCAATTTTGGAATATGCACTTTTAGTTGGAGCAGGTTTAAATTCTTTGAGGGTACCTTGCATTCTCAGTTCTACTGTCAATGGGATTGGAAGTATCAAGCTCTAAAGTTCATTTTCCTACGCTTTCGGTAACCCATAGCGCTGAAACGAAGCATTTAAGCACCCTCGATGGTATATACTTTTTGTCTTATTGTTATATCAAGAATTTCGTGAGGTAGGTTTTACGGCGTTGTTTTGCAACACCCTGTATATAAAAGATTACTTCCAACTTTTTTTTAAAAAAATTACAAAATGTACTTATATCCTTTGGCTTCTGAAGTCGATATATTTTCTTAAAATTAGATTGAAGAAGTACTAAATTTTTTTACTTTCCTCCCCAAAATGAAGAAACTTTTATTAATTAATTTGAGCGCAAAGCCAACATAATTCCATGTAATCGCTACGTTTTTAATATTTCGAAGATTCTGAGGGATTTCTGGACTTGGTAACAGCTTCAACGTGACAGTGGGAAACGAAGAAAGAACACTACAATTCGATGTACTACCTACAGCTCTTTGATAAATTTTATGCGGCTAAACTCATCTTAAGCTCGTCCTTCTCCTGTGCGAATTTTTGGTGTCACACCTGATGATAGTTCGTAGAAGGCTGCCAGATAATTGCGTTTGATCTTTTATTTCCTTCAAATTTAGTTGAGGTGAGTTCTCAATATATAGCCCCCCTACAAGTATATAAGCTACTTTAGTCCAGTACGTTGCGTATTACTACCTGGTGGTCGCGTCATAGATGGTCACCTCTACGCAGATCGGTTCCAGCAGATCCATTCTGCTCTCTCATAAAACTGATCAACCGGAGAAGACGTGTTTCCGAACAATGCAACACGCCAAAATGTCAATAGTTGTTGGAAATCGAGTTGCCATGAGTCTCCTGGATATTGCTGCTTCGAATTCCAACAATCTATGACACATTTCTTTACTATCAAATAATTGAAAAATATGGAGAGGTAAACAGGATTGAAGACTTGTTGGTCTCCAAGCTAGAAAAGTGGCATTAGCCTGTCACGGTGCCTGAGGATTAGACTTATGGAAGATATTACAAAGAGGTTTGTGATGGCAGTGTGCAAAATAACCTACGCATTCACTATTTGACATTATCCCCTAAATGCGCATGCGCAGGCTATTTTGGATCTTCACTTCTTTACTCATACAGGTCTATTAGGGGTAAGTTTCTAATTCCAACAATCTCCAACAAAATGTAACGCATGTATCTTCATCAACCTTGACTGGATGTATCCTCATGTAAGAATATATTCCGTGAACGTTACCTTTGATGTTGTGAACAAGGCTGCAGAAGAGTGTAAATACTATTCTTTGCTTAAGAAGTAAATTTATATCTCAATTTTTTTAGATCTATTTCCAACATAAAGTGACTTTATTTAACCTAATCAGAAATCACTAAGATACAACGTAGATCACATTTCCGACGCAGTTCTTTGTATTTACCGAAACAGATACTGTAAGGTAATTAACACAAACTATACACTATTTATACATAAGTTTTTTATTGTATCAACATTACAAGTAAATTAAACATGATTAATAAACAATTGAATGTAAGTGTCGCTTTAACAAATAAATTAATATTTACAAAGTGAATAAGATTTCCATTGAACACATACTTTTAAAAACTGAACACCATATTCAATATACACGTATGTATCTTGCACGATCTACCGTAAATAACAACAATTAATCATGTTATATTTGAAACAATTATTATCTTTGTAGTCGCAAGGTGACACAAGAAAACAACTTTGTATATAAGTTTACAAATATTAACTATTGAACCTGTACAAATAGCTTTGTTACAAATTAATTTGAAAGGAAAAAGATAGTCGACAATTAGATCAACTTTTTATCATTATTATTCTCACTTAAACTTATTGGGTAAACAATTTCCGTGCTTAGAGTATCTATGCATAGAAAAGGCATTAACATTCTAGTAATTAAGTAGGTTGTCATATTTAATTTTGTTCTTACCCATTGATAATTTACTAGTAGACCAGATTTACCTGAAATTTCACAAGTATACTATAAGCCTAGAAGTCATTCGTACTACTGGTAGAAAGCAATTTCCAGCAAATGATGTATTTTTGTGTAAAAAGTAATTAGCTTTTCAAGCCGGAATTTAAATTCCCATCAGCCTTTGCCCCGTGGCGGTAATTTTAAATACAAAAAAAACAAAAATGCCATTTTGGCATAAAAGTGCTACGAAAATGTATCTCTTTCCATGAAGATGACGAAACTAACAACAGATGGCAGTGAAGACAAACCATGTCTAGTTACTGAATATGTTTAATTATGATATATTGCCGATAGATGGCAGAGAACGCAACGTTACGAAAATATTACATCTTGCGTATGCCGTACGACAAGCAATTGGTTTCTCTCGCGTACATGGTACGTCAAACCGGCTTGAAGGGTTAAAGTGTAAATTAGTAAAAACTATCATAAAAAATGGCCAATCAACTACAGGAAGGATAAAGAAGTAGAGAAACTGGAATACTCAGAAGGTGGACAATGAAGAAGCATGCTAAAAAAAAATATACAACAGTTCAGAAATTAAGCATCTGGTTGAGTCAGTTCTAAGCAAGAGCAAATAGAGTTGAAGGGGTGAACATATTTTACTGTTTTCCTGAAAGAGAAGCAATGCTGCCTAAAATAGCATAGGGAATAAAGGACAGCTTGAAAATGTAGAAAAATGAGTATTGAGATGCACGTAGCGATCAGCGACTAAAAGAATATAACTGGCACAGTGGCAATCTACAGGAACGGTCTGGTTTAGCTTGGGAACCCAAGAATTTCCGGGTTGCTCCCTCTCCTTTCGGTTTGCCCTTTTGTCTTGGAAGCTTATTATTACCCAATAAACAAGACCAGTAGATCCAATTTTGCTACTACTGGTAGCGTTAAGGTCTTGTCGGTTTTCATTAGCAACTCTGACACACAAGACTTGTTATGAGGAACGTATAAAGCCAGTGCTGAAGCCATAATTTCAGCAGGCCTCCTGTACAGTCCTCACAAATTGTAAGAAGGGGCCATGTATGGTTTAATGGTAAATGAACATTGTTTTAATACATACAGATTTTTAAGACACTATATTTACTAAACGCTTTGTATTTTGAAACTTGATCAGTATTCTAACAGTCCTTGCAAGTTCTTTTTTGGGGGGCCACTACCATGAAAGGTATTGAAGGCGGTTGGGAGGTGCTTTTGGGCCCACGCGCCACAACATCCACTTCCACGAGGGCCGTGTGGTTACTAGCAGATGGGCCTTTTAGTTTGTTTCCCGGGTGGCCCTTCGGTTACCAATCCGTCCTTGTCGGTGAACAATTCATAAATAAAACAAAATAGAAAATTGTAGGGTTAAAAGTTAAAGAAGAAATCGACGGTTGAAACGTATTTTTAAGATTTTTTTTTCATTGTCGATCAAATGGAAAACAGAGGAAATCAACATGTGGAGATGTTGGGTTTTTACATTTGCGAAGGCGGGTTCCCTATTAACAGTTATCTAACTTACCTACAAAAGTAATGTGAATTTCACACCCAACAGAAACGATATCCTTAATCGTACAGGATATTAAACCTACTTGTATCTTCATATATGAACGTCCTTGTGCTCTTTTCTTTAGTACAGAAATGTTTTTGATATACAGGGCGATAAAAATTATCAGCATAATTTTGTGTTTGTCATTAATAGTCAAAGTTTAAAAGTTTCTGTGTAACACCACTGCTTTTTAGAGGAGTTTATTAAAGTTTCTCCTATGTAAAGATTTCTTGTCCTTATCAGGTCTGTTTTATTGTTTTGTTTCTATTAGAAATTTGCATTCACTTTTGATAACTTTTCTCCTTTTTCTATGCATCAGTGAAAAAATAAATTGTATAGATATATTTTCTTGTATATACGAGGTTTGGATAAAGAATAGTGGCAACACTGCAGTCACGTGGTCTTCGTGTCTGATGTTTGTTTGGTGGCTGGTAGTGTGTGTGGTGAGAGATGTGAGTGAACCTAGTGGTGACGTGTGTAAGTGGCATTAGGCAGAACGTTAAAGTGCGGAAGCGAAGTGCAAGCGTTCTTAAGCCAGATTCATTAAAGTAAAAGAAAACGGATGTACGCTATTAGACTTGCAGCATATACAAGTATTTTTGTTATTAGGTAAGCAAAAGAAAAGATGCAGGTTACATCTCGATTTCAAAAACCATTAACAAGAATTTTCAGTACGTGTACCGGTTTGGAAAATTGAAATATGATATGGAAGAATAAAAATGTATGGTGAATGTTATTGTAGAGCGCTCTCAATCAGCAAGTCAAGTAAACATAACACTGACATTAAAAGATTAAGCTTTCGAAAGAACGTGTGGCCAGTTTTTAACACATTCTGCGCAGTGAGTCAACTTTGAGCTACAATCCTGTACCATTGCTATCATTGGTAGTCTCACAACTGCTGACGTATCGTCGCTCGACAAATTTTCAGACCGACTAATAGTTAAATCAACAATTGTGAAAAATGTTTCTGTTTAGGTTAGGTAAGATACGGTTAGGTAGGTCGCCAGTTGCGAGAGTCATTATAATTTCGGAAATCAGAAATAACGTATTAACATAGATTATTTTGTATCTACTGTGAAATATGTCGGACTGACGTGATAATTTCTAATCTCATCCATTTTGTAATCTTGTAAGTTACCTTTAACTAAAGATTTGCCTGCTCCAGCTTAGACTTCTTACAACTTCACCAATCACAATTGCTTTTGATTATTGGACCAGAATTTACTAATTAACAATTTTAGCTAGTACACGCTAATAGCAAGAGCCATAGGAAATCTTGGTGTGTAAGCAACGACAATAAAACTATATGCGTTAGAGAAGAATGCCATCTAGGATGAATTATAAGTATGTTAAATCAAGTACATAATAAAATGAATCTGAACGACATGGGAAAGAATATTCATTGATACATGGGTGATGTATGAACAAAAAAAGTGACTAGGTCAATATTAAGTGATTATTTGTTAGTTGTTTACTTTGAAAGCTAACAATAAACACATACTGCAATACAAAACATCAGAGTATGAATTAAAATCAGCTTAAAAAGGTTCAGTGTTCGTAAGAAAATGGTTTGCAGAAGAATTGAGAGAGAAAAAAAAGATCGCGATTCCGTTTCAAGACGTGGTTCTATCTGCGTACAAGCATTGTTTGAAGAAATAGATAGATATGTAGGTAGATTAATTGATAGGAAAAAAAATACAATCAAAGAAAGACAAAGATGGAAAGACAGAAATGTCACCCACACAGAATGACAGACAGAGAAAGAAAGGACAGACAGAGAGAGAGAGAGAAAGAAAGAAAAACAAATAAAGAATGACAGAAATAAAAATAAAAAAAGACAAAAATAATGACAGGCAAAGAAAGGCAGACAGAAAGAATGACAGACAGAGAAAGAACGACAGGCAGAAACACACATAGAAAGGAAGAATGAGAAAGACAGACACAGAGTGGCAGAGAGAGACAGACAGAAAGAAAGACAAACAGGAAGGAAGATAGAGAACCAATAAGTACAGTGCCTATAAATATTTAGATTGACATACGCATAATTTAAATAGATTGACCATTACGAGTTTAAGAAAAAGTACCAATAATAATCTATGTTAGTAAGTACCTTTAAGAAACAGTACTAATAATATTCTATATAAGTACCTTTATCTTCCATACGTAAACCAAAACTGATATAATCTTATAAAAGAGCGTTCTTTGAGTATAGTTTATCTATTAATTAAGTTACTAGTGGCATTGTTTATTGCATAGGTGACACCAACAATGGTCTAATGCGACCAACAGAATAAACAACCATACTTGGATAGAAAAAACTGATATGCACTACTATTTGAGTAGGATTAGAGCTGTCCTGTAACAAACCAGAGATAAACTTAGCTTTACAATAACTTATGCTCTTCCCATAACACTATGTAGTCATAACAATAAAACAT
Source organism: Lepisma saccharinum (assembly GCA_022664845.1). NCBI lineage: Eukaryota > Metazoa > Arthropoda > Insecta > Zygentoma > Lepismatidae > Lepisma > Lepisma saccharinum. The sequence continues at coordinate 20,143 of JAGDQP010020605.1, read as the reverse complement.
AAGTTCCCATAGCATTAAGTTGACATAACATTACGTATCATAACTTTAACGCCAATTTCCCATAACAGTAAAATGTCATAACATTAACAATAAATGGACATAACACTGAACTGTCCTGACAACATATTCTAAGCTATTTTAACAGTAACAAACTAATATCAAAATAAACTTTAAGAATAATATTTTTGTCGCAAAAGGTTTCATCATTACATAATTATTCTACTGTAATTCTCTAAAAGAAGTGTCCTCTGTGTTAGTGAGAACTGGATGTCTTTGTCTTAAATAAATTTAACGGTTTATTCACAAGATCACAAAAGTAACAAACAGAAGAACCAGTTGTCTCTTTCACGATGTTCACTTTCTAACCATCGCTTTCATTACCAGCATAGCTTGTAAGAGATCAACAAGCTCCTGAAAATGTACAAAAAGAAGCATAAAGAAACATTCCTGTACTGTAAGAAGTAATATACACAGCATAAAAACATCTCTGCACTGTAAGAAGTAATAATTAAATCCCTTTCTCTACTTTCTTCCACTTAGGCTAGGGGCACTGTTTCCTTAGTATGGTTATGAGACAAATTTTGAAACATTACTTTGCGCCTATACAAAGTTTTAGAGAGACCCTGGAAAATCTGGAGCAGGCTTACACGAGGACTCTGGTATTTTAGTAGCAGGCCTCTTGGTGTTAACAGTTCTATACCCTAAGAGACATTTCAACCTATTACTGTCGGAATTTCATGTCAGAAGAATCAACTCACTCGAAGGGTAAACCAAACATAGCCACGTTCAAATTTGGTTAATAGCCTACACGCACGTCGTTCTTGCCTTTAAAACATTCTAGCGATTAGATACGGGTTTACTTTTCTTTGGTCTATTTCAGTTGATGAGAACAAAGTTGCTGAAAAAGTACGTTTAGGTCAGAAAGCCCTCCATCTCTGAACATTCACAACTTTTCAAGAAATTAGATCGTGAAACATATATTTTACATTGCTTGAAATTTTTTAAGAAGAACTGTAAGGTATATACAATAGCTACATTGAGAGATTCCGTAAATACATAACAAATTGTAACTGCACATTTGGTCTAAATTACGAGAAAACATTTAAAAGAAAAATATATTAGAAAAACCTTTGTTTGTAATTGCTTTAATATTTTTTAAACAATGTAAATAAATCTGTCATCTTTTGCGGAAGATTGGTACTTCTTTAGTCAATGCTAATAGTCCATAGTGCCTAGTTGTGCCTTAATTAGAGGCGCTAGCTACTACACTGCAAAAAATAACTGTGTTAATTCAACACAATGCGGTGTCCCAGCGTAACTACCACTTTTGTGTGTTAAATCAACACAAAACACGGTGTTGTTTTCGGTACAGTGGAAAAAAAATTACGGCTGCAGTGAGCTTTGAACATGGGTTGCTCAGTTACAAGTCGAGCGTCTTATCGACTTGGCTAAATCGTCAGACATGAAAGGCACTAGATGAAAACTGTATTTAATGAACAACATTCGATTAAAAGACTACACTATAGATTTAAACAATGTAGGGGATCTAATATATGTTGCTGAACCCCCAAAAGAAACTAAGTTACTTGCACGACTTATCCCATGGTTTAATCACTTCCTATTTGTCAATTGTAAACCAGAATTCCCATTCATTGAGAATATTCCATTACTATGAAATCCACCAAGATGGCGACAGCCAAACCCTTGAGGAGCATTACTGCTTTCTTATCGTAACAACATGTCAAATGCTGCGCTTCGTTTCTTAGAAATGGAACATATTCTCAATAAATTGGGATTGTGATCCCTAATTGAACAATGGAAAAGTGATTAAATCATGGGATAAGTCGTAAGAGTAACTTTGTTTCTGTTTGGTGTTCAGCAACATTTTTTTATCCTCTATATTTTTTCAATCTACTGCTGTTTTCGTTTGACTATTTAGCGAAGTCGGTAAGACGCTCTACTTCTAACTGAGCAACCCATGTTCAAATCTAGCTGCAGCCATAACTTTTTTTTTCTCCCAGTACCGAAACCAACACAGTGTGCTGTGTTGATTTAACACATAAAAGTGGTAGTCACGCCGGGACACCGCATTGTGTTGAATTAACACAGCTATTTTTTACAGTGTACCTACAGTAAAGATTGCGCAATGTATCGGAAGTGATCTTTAGCGAGCCGTGTATAGAAAAGTGCAATTCACAAATTTCAGAGTATATAATAAGGCAGTAAGTATCATGCTATTTGCGGATGATCTCAAAATATATGTCAAAATTGATTCTGTTGAAGATGCCATAAAACTACAGCTTAGTTTAGATAACATTGCTAGATGGTGCTCTATCAATTAACCGATTGAGGGGCAAGCTAGAGGTGAATAAAATACCCCTAGTGGGGCAGAACCTTAAAATTGCTTTAATTTTAAACAGATTTGTATTTTCATATTATTTAACATACAAATATTACAAAAAATGTGATTTCACAGTTCGAGAATCCGCGGGAACGAATGCTGGTGGAGGTTACACTTTGTAACCACCGCCCCTGAATGTGTTTGGATCAAGGTTAAAACACGTGAAAGTTACAAAATTTTCATAAATTGTGAAAAGACAAATACATTACTAAGTGTGCTTAAATGAAATACAAGTTTGAATTTGATGTTCTACAAGATATTATAATAACCGAAACACAAACTAATATGAAAAAATCTCATATCTGATTCTACAAAAAAAATTCCATAATTAAGTATTAGAAATAAAAAAAAACTCAATGTCTTCTTCTAGCTACTATTCTTCTGGTTTACGAGTGGTATTCCTGAAAGCAGTTTTTACCTTTACTCAAACGCAATGGAACATTTCAAATGGAGCACAACCATCTATACAGAAATTCCATCACCACTAACCAGAAAATCGAACTCGCCTCTTTTCAAAACCTTGTCACTTTGCAGTTTAGGAAAGTCCTTCCTCGTAGGGTTCCACATGCAAAAATTTGTTTTCCCTTGAGTTCCTTGAACAATGCGTATGAAGAAAAATAATTATCCATATAAACAATATGATTTTTCCCGTGAATTTCATTAGTCAAGTCAACCACTACTAGTGCTGCAAGCCCTTTTTCAGGTCTCTTTTCTCGAACTTTACTGGTGTAGACTTGGAATTTCAGGTTATAACCGGACTTATCACAAAGCATCCAAATTTTATAACCTCTCTTTGTGGGTTTATCTCGCATGCATTGTTTCAACGAGGATCTTCCTTGAAATTTTACCATGGATTCATCGACAGCTACTTCCGCATGAGCACTATAGCATTTGGAAAATGAATTACACAAACTATCGATTAACGGACGGAGTTTGTACAGTTTATCCAAATTCTGTGAATCGTGACGTGGCTGCATTGAATTATCGTTTAGATGCAGATGACTCAACAGAAAGCTAAATCGCTTCACCGTCATAAGACGTGAAATGAACTCGTTATGAAGGTCTGGATCACTTGCCCAATAATCACGGTAACTAGGTTTCCTTGTTATTCCCATATAAAGATGTATTCCCAAAAATACTCTAATTTCCTCTGTATTTGTTGGGATAAATGGTTTGCCCATTTGAGTGCTGTACAAATTAGTTTGAAATACGATCATGTCTACTAATTCATCAATGAAAAACAAACTAAATAGTTTATATGGTGTCGGACAACTAATGTTTTTTACGTAATCTGTAACTCCTGACTGTCCTGTAAATGGTGGAATGGTCGAAGAAGCGTTTCTTTTACTCCATGATACTGTACCTTCATTGCGTGTGCTTGTTGGCGCATCGTCTTCTGTGTCATCAATTTCAATGTCTCGTCAACGACGGGTGGCACACTATCACAAACTGCATCACTTTCATCAGATTCAATCAAACCTATTTCGTCACTACATAATTCGTCTTCACTAACAATGCTTTCGTCACCTGACGGAATATCGTCTTCAAAAATATTCGTAATTTCTTTATCTGTCAAGCCACATGACATTTTGTAGTAGACACAAAGGGCAGAAACGTTAAGTACACCACAAATTGCCAACACACTTGTATAATGGAAAACCAAACTAATGGAAACGAAAGAAAACCGACTCAGCGCTACAAGTATCAGTACTTTATGGGGCAGTGGTTACATACTGAAACCACCCTTTTATCTCTAATTACTATCTACGTTGCTGAAATTTCCTGAATGTCGCTGTTCTGTTATCAACACTTGGCGTTGCAATGTAAGAAAAGAGAATATTATATGCCGTAAGGAGAATCACATAGAAATGTAGAAGACATAATTATAAGTATAGCAAACGTCAGTAACCTAATAGCAAAAGTTAAAAATAAACTTCCAATTCTGTGTCGTAAAACCCTGCAAGAAACTTCTGACCTCTACTGAGCATAAAGTGAACGAAATGTGGTGGTTACAGCGCGTAGCTGCTGCCCCGCAACAGCTTAATCAGTAAAAAATAAGTGGTTTCACATTGTAACCACCGCCCTTACGAGACCCATTTTGGGTGGTTACAGTATGGATGAGCTGCGCCTCAATCGGTTAACTTCCAGTCAATGCACAGAAATGTAAAGTGTTATCTTATAGTAGAAATAAATCGATTTATCACTTAGATTATGAAATTCATAAGAGTCCATTAAGTAGACCTGATGTGATTAAAGATCTTGGTGTCTCCTTTGATCAGAAATTGACGTTTAACAACCACATAATAAATATTACAAAGGAAGCTTTTAAAATGTTAGGGCTTGTAATAAGGATGGGAAGAGAGTTTAACATTTCTACATTAGAGAAAATGTACTACACTTATGTTCGTTCCAAATTGGAATACGCCAATTCTGCTGTTTGGAATTCCTATCAACAAAAAGATTTGCAACAATTACAGAAAAACAATCCAAATTTCTGAAATGTCTAACCCATAAAGTAACTCGAATCTATCCTACTGATGAAAACTACAGTACAATCATTAAAAACTTTAATTTTCAGACGTTAGAGCAAAGACGTATCATTTCTGATCTGTTATTTCTTAGAAAAGTAATTCAAAATGACGTGGACTGCTCAGACTTAGTATCAATGTTGCAGTTTCGTATCCCGTCACTAAAAACTCGTGTAGACAATACTGGTCTCTTCCACTGCAAAAAGGCTAAACCTAATTTAATGATGAAGTCACCAATCTGGAGAATATGTACTGCCTACAATGAAATGTGTAGGAATTTGCATTGAATTTGATATACGTGATATGTCTTACAAAGCATATAAAGATGTTGTAATAAAAAAAAATGTCCGTAAACCAATATTGTAAATATCGACACATTAATTAGCCTATAACGCCTGTTGTGTTGACAATACATAAATAAACAAATAAATATTCAAATATTTCTTTCAACACGACCTCAACGGTACTCGACTGGGAACATTGAAGGCAAATTCAGGATAATTTCCGTGAGATATCCTTCTAGCTCAGTGGTATTCAATTTTTCCAAATGACGGCCCCCCTGAAGCAAATGATCGCGCATCGAGTCTCCTGTTGTACTCAACTACACAGCGAAATAAAAATAACCGTAAGTACCCACAAACAATATTGACAAGTTGTGATGACGAGTGATTTGCCCAGAAGCAGATTTAGTATCCGCATTTCCCTGGGGAAGATGAGCCTATGATAGTTCGCCTATGAATTCCAACGGTTGGACATGATATCCAAAGAAAGACCGAAAGGTTTAAGTGTACTCCTAATCACCTGTGACGAACTGGAGATGGAATGTGAGACACCTTGATTGCGAGGTAATGAGGGGACATCAGAGGCAACATTCACCTAGGACAATTTAATTATTCTCTCTGATTAGCTAAACTGACAGCTTTTGCGTATACCTATCATCCCTAAAGGATGACTTCCCTCGTCGATTACTCTTCCAGGGACGTGGAAGGGAAGATAACGGCCAGAACATTAGTTGAGAAACCATCCCAGTATTCGCCTAGTAACACGGAAAAAGTCAATCAGGTTCGCCGACAGCGAGGTTCGAACGCCGCATGTGCTGCTAATTATCGATCCGAAGTTCGCAACAGAGCGAAAATAATAAATTGCCGAAGAAAGTAAAAACATTGTCAATCAAGACGTTGGGAACACAACTGAATTTCGTTATTGTTATTATGTGAAAAACTTACTAAAATATTTTTATACATAAAATTTCAAATACTGAATTATACAGATTTCGAACCTCTACTCAATGTCCCCACCAATTGATGTGGAGCAACATTAGCATTTGGGAGTGCCTATCGTCCCCAGTGTGGACCCTGTAGACGTCCTGAGACTATTTGCACAGTTTTGGGCCCATAGAAAAGTTTCTCAGATACACCAACAGTCTTAAATATAAACTGGACACACCTATATAATGTCCAAGAAGGATATCTCTAGAAGATGCTTCTGAAAATATTAAAAGGACATTATGGGTTGAAAGCTCCTGAATATTCGTTAATATTCTGAGCTTAACAGCGCTCTCCTAATGTAAAATATACATCTTTTCGAGACAAGACATTTTCGAGACGAGATAGCCTAAATCTCGTCTCGTGGGCAACACTACGTCGGAATGAGCTTGTTATATATATTGGCTGAGTATTCTTGAAATATCCCACTGAATATATGCGAATAGCCTACGAAATATCCGTATATATCCAACGGAATGTCTAGGGATATCCTATGGAATGTCTGGGAATATCCTATGGAATGTCTGGGGATATCCTAAGGAACTTCTAAGAATATCCTACGAAATATCTAGGGGTATCCCACGAAATATATGGGAAGAATCTTGTGATATTTTCATATTTCCATAGAGATATTAGTAGCTTATGTCTAGAATATACATATTCTGTATAGGGAGCGCTATTGTGGAAAGTTTTTTTTTATTAGAAGGTCACGTAAACAAAATGTGTAAGAAGTGCTTAAAATATAGTCATTGTGCAAAAAAGTGTAGAAAAAGTAATAAAGAAGTGCACAAAAAATCTTGAATATTGACCTTCAGAAATACATTATAAACACATTATTTACATTTTCAGAAGACAAAACTATCATAATTTTCGGCCAAGATGTGTTCAAAAATGTGGCTGAAATATTTTATTTAAATGATTCAAGAAACGTTGATAGAAGAATCTGGAAAAGTTAAGCCTTTGAAAGTTGGTGACACACAACAGCAAACACGTGTCTTGCCGTAAATTATGAAGTGTGTCTGATCTTTGACAATTTGAGTGTGTCTGGTTCACTTTTGGCCTTGGTTATCTTGGTCAAACTTGGTATCGTAGTTTCTGTTTTCTTCATGGGAAGTAGTTCAGTGAAGATCTTAGGAAAACAGGCTTTTCTTTACTCAGTGGACGTCGAAACGAGAAGGAAGAAAAAAAAAAAGAAGGACAAGTTGTTAGGAATATAAAAAAGTGTTCTTGTACGTGTTGGAGGCCACGGCAAGTGTGGCCAAAAGAAAGTAAGTCCAACGTGTGAGCGTGTCTGTCAAAGAAACAAGGCAAGAAAGAAAGTTGTGGTTTTACAAAACCAGAAGCATTTTTTCCCCCAACGGGGTCGTCATACCTGGTGATTATCGTCTTCCTCTCTCGTGGATCATTTTAATCTCCTTCCTTATCTGGTTCTTCTGTCTCTTTCATTCCATTGCCTTCAGATGACCTCGATAAGCTAATGGTGCAGCATCAGAACCCGTAGCGGCCGCGTCTTCATTGTCTTCTCCAGCAACATCAAATGACCTATGACCGTGGTGACCTGAAGAAGCGTAATGGACATAGTGACCACCACCGTGGTCGTCATCTTTGGAGCTAAGAGACTTGATGGCTGCTACAGCGGCCAAAACCAGAGCCATGAGTGACACGCCGAGACCTTTCATCGCCATTGCACCTACACCGGCGATACCCATGGCTGCCATCATACCTTTCATCATCATCGCCATTGCCATCATGGAGCCACCGCCGCCTTTATCTCCTTTGCCACCACCACCAAAACCACCCCCAGATCCACGTCCTGTAGCTGCAAAGAACAAAAACAAAGAATTAGTACATAAAAAAAATCAAACAATTTTCGAAATCAAAACATTTTGAAAGTTAATCTCAAGAGACATTTCATAAGAAAGAAAATGTAGTTAGTTACAAAATATTTTACATGAACCTCCCACAGGAAGAAAATGGTAGCTACTTGTAAAATATTTTACATGAGTCTCGCAAAGGAAGGAAAATGTAGTTACTTACAAAATATTTTACGTGAGCCTACTACGTGGAAGAGAATTATAACTACCTAGAAAACATAATTAGAGGCTCTCACAGAAATGTGTCTTTTTGGGAGTAAAAATGGTATTTGGATCTTGAAAGTCTAATTTACGAGCAGGATGCGATCCAAGATTTAAAACCATAAAAGAGAGTCCATAAGCAGAATACATGCGGAATTGACCTACCTAGACCGGAAGTTGAGTTTTTTTCAAATGGAACATACTGCTGGTATTTAAATCAAATTCGGATTCTACATCAAAAATTAAGAAATTTTGTATGATTATTTTTTTTATATATATAACGAATGCTCCCATTACCCTTTGAAATGATTTTCAAAGTGTGTCGGAAAGATATACTATAACTGTTTAGAGACAACCCGTACACCCGTTTTTAAAACAAAATGAATAGCTTATTATTAAAAATAAAATTTTAAATTATTAAATGGGTCACACTCTATCAGATGGTGATATCTGCAACTTTTGTTACTGTCTGAAAGTGATTAATCCAGACCGGAAGTTGAAGTTTTTAAATGTAACATGTTAATTTTTATATCAGATTCTGATCCTACATAAAAAAAACAAATAAGCTTTTGTCTAAAACATTTTTTACAGAAAATTCTTCAATTGACTGTGAAATTATTTTGAAAGTAAAAGTGTGGTCTCTGAGCATTTACAAGTTTATCTTTTCGACATTTTCAACTATTTCGGTGCTTATTTCGACTCACATATTCTCCAGAGAATGTCTGGGAATAGCTAACTTACTTTGAGAAATCCCTTACACATCCATTGCACAATTTTGGAATATACGTTTTTGGATAGATCAGGTTGAGGGGACCAAGCCATTTCACTTTTATAGTTAAAGGTATTCTAAATATATAAGTATGCCAATTGAAGAATTTATAAAGTGACTGTATATGAGAGCGCGCCCCATGCTTTTCTTCTTAGTCATGCATAAACAAAATTATTTCCTACTTTTTAGTATGAATTGTTTAAGAACGTTATGCTTTTAGTTTATTATTATTATTATTGCCATTTATTGCAGCACTATATGTTTGACGTAATTCTTTATACATCTCTTGAAACAAAAATGTGCTTCCACTCATTACCGGGGACTTTTTTATAGCTACCTCATAGCTAAAATATTACTCCAAACTAAAATACACAATCTTCACGGCTGACTAGTACCTCTAAGAAGGAAAGATTAAGGTTTAAACCGGCTTGTATTATCAAAGTGCCCTGCCGTATTATCCATATTTAACTTACTAAAGAATGTTTTTGTAAATGCAGTTAGGATGCGAAATAGTCCCCGCTGGAGAGGAAGAAGGGGAACCTGACATTCCTACTAAAATACTGTATACTGTATGAGTTATAAGTTGACTTTTGAGAAATTAATATGGCAATTAAATGATATTCCATGCCTTAGTTATGGTTAACGAGAAGAAGTTAAGAGGAGAAATACTGACGTAATTAATACGCCGTGATGGTGATAATGGATGTCCTGCATAAAGACGTATCTATGTCCTGAAAGTTACTGAGTAAGTAGAACAGATTATGGTTTACCATTGCCTTCCAGCGAGTGATGACCTCCTAAGGACGGGATCTACAGTTTAAAGTGGGTTTCAACCACCTACTGGATATCGACCTCGGGACAGGGCCTGATTTATGCATAGGCCCACTAGGCCCAGGCCTAGGGGCGAACTTCACAAGACAAAAATAGAATTTGCTATTTAAAACGCGAAACGAAAATTATATTTAGGAAAACACATTAAGAGAGAGCGCCAAACACTGTCGCCTTGGAACCGTCTGACTTCCTCGTAAATAACTGACTTCAGGTAATTTAAAGTTAGGTTAATTTACATTAGAAATAGTACAACAAAGATTAGAGCTTATATTAGGAACATTATTTATTCCTATTTTTTGTCTTTGTACGCACCAACAATCATTATTACACTCTTTTCTTTAGTTCACAATGGCTCCTGGTGTCCTCAAATCTTCCAACGTTAATTTAACTCATTTCCCGACGTCATACAATGATGAAATTTTGCACAGTGACGTAACTCCGGTGACAACATAATATTCCATTCTTACTTTCATATATTTCTATATATTTATATAATTTGAAAGCATATTTCTTTACTTTTTTTAATATTACGCATAAATACTAGCCTGCAACGATTTGGAGTTTGACTGATTGCAGAACATTTTAGGATTTGGGTACAAAAATAATAAAATAACTTTTTAAAGACATAATTTTCTTAAACAATTCGTACTAAAAAGCAAAAAAAATAATTTTGTTTATGCATGACTTTTAAAAAGAAAAGCATGCGGCACACCAATTGAATAATTTATAAAGTGGATGTATATGAGAGAACGCTCCATGTTTTTCTTTTTTGTCATGCATAAACAAAATTATACTTTTAGTAGGAATTGTCTAAGAAAAGTATGTCTTTAAAGGAGAGGTGTATTTGTAGTTTAAAGTTAAGGCTGAACCGATGACAGCGTACTGAACAATGAGTATATTAACAAAATATTGTGAAGAAATTTGCACATTGGCATGGATACCGGAAGTGAACAAAATAGTGGACATCCAAGTGTGACATGACCACTTTTACCACAGTGTAAACATCATATAAAAATAACATGCGGAAATGTTGTGATATCACCAGAATGGAAACACTTGAGTAAATTGAAGTTATTGTACTCAAATCTGAAGTTTGTTTCTCGCTAGCTCCTATCACTGAGACACTAGCCTGCTTTATAGACTGAGTGCGTGTAGTGGCATAATAAATTAACTCCCAGAAGGAAAAAAGGAAAAATAATTTTGTTTATGCACGACTAAAAACAGAAGCTTGGTGCCCGCTTTCAAATATAGTCACTTTATAAATTCTTTAATTTATTTTTACTTTGTAGTACGAATTCTCAACTTCCATGGGCGCTAATTTTCTTATAAAAAATAATAGCGAGTCACCTTGAATGAGCAATCGTTGTCGAGAAACCTTTAGTATTGCGTTAAAAAATACAGGTAAATCGACCCTTTCCGACCTTTCGTTCCTATTAAGAATGTCGTGTTTGGCAGCTACTTGATTTGAGTTTTTGTATTCAAACAACTGAAATCAGGGTTTCTCAACCTGGCGGTAGCGACCTCCGAGGAATCGTGGGATGTTAGGTTTGGTAAAGAAAGTGAAAAACTGAATAAATTTATGTACAGTGTCTCGTAGGTAAAACCTAATGAATTTTAAAGAAGATATACAATTTAATTTCCTGTTTTTTTTTTAATAATTATTATGGCTAATGACATTTGTGTATAAGATTCTAAATAATTGTAAATACGAACCGTCAAACACAGAAAACAAAAAACCGTTTGCTAATTAAATGTTTCCTACAAACTAGTCTCTCGAACGAACCGAACTTCCCATTTCAAACTGTTTTCCGTAGCTGCAGTCCAAACTTTTTCGTACCTCTACACATCGTAAAAGTAACGTCGTTTTAATATATATATAT